>VZQC01003661.1:88850-205912 GCA_009823505.1 Rhizomys pruinosus
AAAAAGAAAAAAAAAAAAAAAAAAAAGAAAGAAATTTGCGTTGTGGGACTGGAGAGATGGCTCAGTGGTTTAGAGCACTTGCAGAAGACCTGGGTTCATTCAGTTCTCCGCACCCACATGGTGGCTAACAATTGTCTGTAACTCCAGTTCCAGGGAATCTGACACCCTCCTCTGAACTCTGTGGGCATTGCACTACAGGGGTGCACTTACATACACATAGGCAATACTCTCATATGCATAAACTAAAAATGTAATTTGAATCGTAATAGTTTTGGGCCACTGCAGATTGGTTCATCTTTTTGTTTTATTTTTTATTTTGAAACAAATCACTGTGTAGCCTGGCTATCCTGGAATTTGCTCTGTAGACAGACTGGCTCCACTGTTGCGGCAGTCCTGCTAGTCTTGATATCAGGGTTCAGTGGACACCCACTGGGGGTAGTTCCAGATTTTTGCGTCCTAGAAAAGGAAGGAAGCCAGGTGGAGAGAGTAACAAACAGTGGGAACATTTGTTGAAAAAGGATACATGTTCAAGAGTGAAAGTGGTCTGGATCAGACTCAGTCATCATGCTCTGTGACAAGTGCCTTTACCCATGGGGCCATCTCAGTGTACCCCAGCTGGCCTAGAACTCTCTATGTAGACCAGTGGCCTAGACTTCACAGAAATGTCTGCCCAGTCTCCAGAGAGTTGGGATTAAGGTGTGCATGGCCACCACGCCTGTCCGCGTGCGCCTTTGGGACACAGTGCTCACGCTGTATTCCAGAGTGGCTGGCTCATGCTCCCATGTGAGCTAAATTTTCCTTTATTTTTCCTTCTCTTCTTTCTCCTCCTCTTTCTCTCCCTGCCCACTCCCCTTCCTCTTTTTTCTTTAAAAAAAAATTTTTTTTGGTCTTTTTGAGACAGGGTTAGCCCCAGCTGTCCTGGAACTCACTCTGTAGACCAGGCTGGCCTTGAACTCACAAAGATCTGCCTGCCTCTGCCTCCCAAGTGCTAGGATTAATGGTGTGAACCACAACACCCGGGGCTATCTATTTTTTTTAATACTGGTTAAATCATCATCTTCTTAGAGAATGACATTATATTAACAATAACAAGATTCTTTCGATAGGGTACATGAACCAGACAACTTGATGTCTTCCTTCTTGCTGGAATAAGCATGTACATGGCAGTCTCTCACCAGCTACTTTAATTACTCCAGTCATTTTGAGATTTTATGCAAAAATTTAAATTTTACTATACATCAATACACTACCTAAAATGAGGTATTAAATAAATTAAGGAGATTAAGAAAATTATGATAAGAAAATTGAAGCTTATCAAATTGTTCTAAAATTATGAACAAAAAGAATTTCTAACATTATTCAGATATCATAAGCAATTCTGGCACATTCATGACAATCTAAAATAGACTTTCCACACATGAAAGACTGAATGAAGTTTTTATACTCTCTGGATTTATTTAAGAATCAAGGAAATCCATAATTCTCTAACCTTTATATGCACAGTATATCTTCCCTCTCTGAAAGTTGCCATAGAGCAACTTATTTGAATGAAGTATTAGAAGAACTCTCAAATTTGGCTGCTCCTCATATGGTGCAGTCATTGATACTCACAATACTCACTGATCTACCATTTCTGTTTTTTTTTTTTTTTTTTTTTTTTTTTTTTTTGTCTTTTTGAGACAGGGTGTCCCTGTAGGTCCAGCTGTCCTGGAACTCTTTCTCTATAGACCAAGCTGGACTTGAATTCACAAAGATCCGCCTGCCTCTGCCTTCTGAGTGCTAGGATTAAAGGCCTGTGCCACCATACCTGGCTTGATCTATCATTTCTTATGTTTCAAGATCATTTGCCTCTATTATCAAAGTGACTTGTTACTGGATAATCAATAATTTTAATGTATCTAGTCTTTACAAGAATAATGTAAAAAAACCTTACTAAACCCAACAAAACTCAGTAATAGCAGCTGATTCTCATGTGGAAAAATATACAAAGAAATAGCAGAATTACATAGCATCACACAGCAAGCTAAAGTAACAGATTTATACAGAATTTTCCACCCAGACACCAAAGGATATGTATCCTACCCAGTATCCCAGGAAAGTTTCTCAAAAATGGATAATTTCCTAGATAACATAGCAAATCTCAAAAAATACAGAATAATTAAAATAATTCTGTATCCTATTTGACTAAAATACAAGAAAAAGCAAAAGAATTTAAACAAGGGATATTAAACAACACAGTACAGAAGGATGAGTGAGTCAAAGAAGAAACCAGAAAAGAAATGGTAAAATTCTTAATATTAAATGAAAACACAATATGAAACTATGGGACATTTTTTTGATTCTTTTAAATTTTTTTATTTATTTCTGTATGTGTATGAATGTACTGTCTGCATGCAGGTTTGTGCACCCGTGTCGTGCAATGCTGCAGAGGTCAAAAGAGGGTGTCGGATTCCCCTGGAACTGGAGTTCTCCTGGAATTGGAGCCTCAGATAGTTCTCAGCCGCCATGTGGGTGCTGGGGATCTAACCCGGGTCTTCTGTAAGAGCGGTTGGCGCTCTTAACCACTAGGCAATCTCTTCAGCCCCCTATGGGACATTTTAAAGAGTTCTAACAGGAAAATTTATAATCCTAAAAACTTAGCATACAATTTCAGCCACCTCATATTTGACAAAGGGGCCAAGAAGACACAATGGCAGAAAGACAGCGTCTTCAGCAAACTGTGCTGGTAAAACTGGATCACCACTTGTAGAAGAATGAAATTAAATCCCTACCTCTCACCCTGTTCAGCAATCAACTCCAAATGGATCAAGACCTCAATGCGAAACCAAAAATTCTGAAGGTGATAGAAGAAAATGTTGGCAGCAACCTACAAGACACAGGGGTAGGAAAATCTTTCTAAATCAGACAGCAGCTGTGCAGGAAATAAGATCTACAGTTGACAAGTGGGACCTCATTAAACTTAAAAACTTCTGTACAATGAAAGAAACAATCAGTGCAGTGAAGAGAAAATACACATAGTGGGAGGAAACCTTCACCACTGATACATCTGACAGAGCATTAACTTCCATAATATATAAACTACTCAGAAAACAAAGAAGTAAGAAAACAAATGACCCATTCAAGAGATGGAGTAAAGAGCTGAACAGACGCTTGACAAGTGAGGAAGTAAAAATGGCTGAGAAACATCTTAAAAGGTGTTCAACATCATTAATAATTAAGGAAATGCAAATTAAAACCATTTTAACATATCATCTCACTCCACTATGACTGAATAGCATCAAGAAAACATGACTGACTAGCATCAAGAAAACAAATGCTGGAGAGATTGTGGGGAAAAGGGAACACTCATCCACTGCTGGTGGGAATGTAAATTCCTACAACCACTATGGAAAGCAGTGTGGAGAACCCTTAAAAGACTCAAAATGAGCCTACCACCTGACCCAGTTACACCACTCCTGGGTATAAAGCCACAGGACTCATCCTACCACAGATTTATATGCATATCCATGTTTATTGCAGCTCTCTTCACAATAGCAAAGAGTTGGAACCAACCCAAGTGCCACTTAACAAATTACTGGATAGAGAAAATGTGGTACATCTGCACAATGGAGTTCTATGCAGCTGTAAAGAAAGATGACATCAAGAACTTTGCAGATGATATGATTTTAGTACATGTGTGACATATATAAATGCCTATGTTGAAACAATGCACACTGGAGAGAACAACAACAACAAAAGAACTGGGACAGGGAACTGACTGAAACAGTAGAGCTCTTCCCCACTAAAAAAATAATTTTCTGCTTTGAAAAAATTTGAAGAGACTCAGAAGGGGAAACAAGACATGTATGGCAGATTGCATGAACTTGGGAGGTGTGAGGGGCATGGGGGGATGAGTCTGGATTGAACTGAGAGGGAATGCACAAAACTTCAATAAAAGATAAAAAAGAAAACACTACAATAAATGGTATAATCACCAATTTCTCCTTGGTTTTAAAAATGTTTCTATCATATTGAATTACATGCATATATACAGTGAAATACGACTATATATGCCTCCTGTTTCACCTTCTAACTATGTCCTAAGTGGTCCCGTTATGTTCCCCTCCCAAATTGATGTTACTTTTTTTTTTTGGCCCATTAAATCTAATTAGTGCTCATCATATATCCATGGAGTCATTGAGTTAAACCTGGGAAATCTACCACTGGGCATATCTTCACAAATGAATGAATTTCCTTTCCCCAGCAACCACCCCAGTAATGCCTGAAGCTCTTTTACACAATTTATCCATGAATTTCCAGTTGGCTTGATCCTATATGGGTCTTAGGCAGGTACCCACAGCTTCTGGGAGTCCATGACTGCCATCCTCATTCCACATCCAGAAGCAACATTTCCCAGGACTCCTGCCTTTCCTTCAGCTCTTATATGTTTTCTGTTGTCTGCCTCCTGCACTGCCTGTCCCTGGAGGTTCCCTGAACCTTGACTGTAGGTCATATTAATATAGATGTATAGTTATGGGCTTCAATTTTTTTGGCCTTTTCTAGACAGGGTCTCCCTTTGGCCCCAGGCTGTCCTGGAACTTGCTCTGTAGACCAAGCTGAACTTGTACTCAAAAAGATCCACCTACCTCTGCCTCCCAAGTGCCAGGATTAAAGGCATGCCATGCACCACCACACCCGGCTGGCCTTCACTTTTTGTTCTTATACTTTGTTCTGCTGTGTATCTCTTTGTTGACTGCTAACTACAGCTGGAAAGAAGTTTCTCTGACTAAAGTTGAAAGCAGACCAGATTTAAGGGTAAAAGCATAAATATTTGGAAAGGAATTACACCACATGATTCTAGATTCGATTGAGAAATGATGTATGACATATGGAAAAAGTTTAATAAAAATTTAAAAAAATTAAAAAAAGAAATATGGGGCTAGAGAGATGGTTCAGTGGTTAAGAACACCAACTGCTCTTGCAGAGGTCCCAGGTATGACTCCCAGCACCCACATGGTGAATAAGAACCGTCTTTAACTCCAGTTCCAGAGGAATGCAATGCCCTCTTCTGACCTCCGCAGCATTGCAGGACACAGGTGCACCAACTTACATGCAGACAGTACACTCATACACATTAAAAATAAAATAAAAAGAAGAAAGATGACATTGTGAACTTTGCAGGCAAATTGATGGAGCTAGAAGATATCATGTTCAGTGAAGTAACACAGTCCCAGAAAAACAATGAATGGTAAACCTCATCTGTGGATGCAAGCACCAATTACCTAGTTGTAAGGCAAACTGAGAAAAGTTAATGTTATATTCCTTGTGATCTGAACAAAAAAGCTAGAATAGGTTAGAAATACTAAAAATGTATTTATTTCAAAACACTTATTTTAATGTGATTAGTTTTGCCTTCTCCTAAATTACGTAAAATAAAGGATGATAGTTTACATAATGACACATGCACTTTCTGTATCGCAATTCCATACGCTAGTTTTTCCCTTTCCTTGTATCTCTGTTATTAATACATAAACAAGGTTCACAAATCAGCAACCAGTCAAAGAAGGTCATGGAGATGGTGTCTAGAAGTGAAATGTACCTGTGCATTTATTCAAATAATTCAAACTCTTAAAGCAAGTATGAACATGCCTTATGAAAATACCAGAGGTAGGGAGATGAGAAGGTCAAACTAAGAACAACCTTCTACAAGGTTTGCAGTTCTTTCTGGGTTCCATTGAACGTTCATGTTAGTGCTGGTATAAGGATTGTATTACAAAGTATTTTCGTATAGATGATTCTCTTAAACATTATTTTTATTTTCTTCTAGAGTTTAATTGTGGAAATCACACACATGGAGTTGGATTATCTTGTTTTGGAAAGCAGTACAGAAAAATTAAGCCAACCCTGAACATTGCAAATATATTATATTAACATTTACAAAATGTATAACACAATAACATTAATAATGATGATTATCATGATAAACCTGAGTATCATATCTTTAGAATATTGTAGAAACATAAACAGTGTATTTTCAAGGGCCTGAAATATTCTGAAACATCAGATATTTCTCTCATAGTTATACCTGAAGAAAAGCAGTCTGACTTATAACATCTATTTTAAGCAAAGAGCAGTCCTGGACTCCTGAGAACCTGTTCCTTCAGAATTCTCTAGCTAAGGGTTTGTTCAAATGGATTGCTCTTTTATTTATGAAACAGTATAGCCATTATGGACAGGGATTTAAAAACGGACTATCATTTAATAAAGTTATGTCCTTCTGATCCTTACTGATGTAGATTGGCATAAACACACAGCGACAAAAAGATGTCAACTTCTCTCATTGTTTTTATTGTGATAAGCACTCTTTTCAGCACTTGATATCTACAAGTACATTCCTACATCATATTGCATCAAGGGCAAGAAAGTGTCAGGAGGGATTAAGGTTATATTCCAGGCAACAAGAGGAGCACTTGGGTCAGTGAGTCTGTCTACATCATAAATAAGCTAAGTTTTTATTTAACTTTTATATTTTTTAGTCTTTTTGAGACAGAGTCTGCTTTTAGGCTCAGCTGGCTTGGACCTCACAATGTAGACCAGGCCGACATCAACTCAAAGAGATGTGCACGCCTCTTCTTCCTGAGTGTTGTGATTAAAGATATGCCCCTACCATGCCCAGTTTAGGCAAAACACACCTGTCCAGAGGAGGTCCATCTGATAAAAGTCATTACCACAGTTATTTACAAATGAGTTAATTGGCATTCTACCTTACTGATCATTTGAAACATTAGAGATTTTCCTTGGAATTATGCATTTCCATTTTTACAGCCATAGTTGCATACATGGACACTGAGGTTCACAGTGCTCCAACGACATGAAAGAGAAACCTGACATTGACCATTTTGTTCCTTGGATGTACTTTAAAAATTTGTGCAAATCAATCAAAAATTGTATCTATTTAGGAAACATATTGATTAATGGGAAATGCAGCCAAAAAAAATAAATGTAAAGAATTCTGTGGGAATAGTGAGTCACTCTGATTTTCAACAGAACATATTTTTTTCCTAATTTTCAGTCATGTACATGTTGAACAATTTATTTTTTATTTTGTCTTACTTATATACTTATATACTTAAATACTTATTATATACTTACTTATATACTTATATACTTAAATAACTGTAGTCTTTTTAGATCATTTTGATGTTTATACTCTGTCTGTTTTTCTTATCATTAATGGCCACTGCTATTTTTCCCCATCAATACCTATGAAATGTAATGAGCACATTATATTAACAGTCAAAATATTACTCTGGTATTTTATAAATTATGCTTTTAAAGACAACATTTGCAGATAAACACCATGCTGCTTTGAACAACATTTATCATTATGCCAGAGCCCCATCTGGAAAGGAAAATAATCAACACAAATGATTATGACCATGGAAATAATCTGCTTTCTAGGCAATTAATTAACATGAAAATAGTGAAATGATAGTAAAACTTCCTCATAAAACACCACACTCTATCCCTAAAATTAATCTATCACAAGCTATCATGCCTTCCTTTTTAGTTGTCATTATATTTTCCTATTGTGGATCATTTACAAATATAATTACACTGCTCCAAAATGACATATGTTTCCTGGGGATAAATTGAAAATCTATTCAGTATACTTTTTACTATTTAATTTATTTTTTTATTTTCTGTATATGAGTGTATTACCTTCATGTACTTGTGCCCATATTGCCTGAGGAGATCAAGAGTGTGCATTGGATCTCCTGGAACTGGAGTTGCTGATGGTTTTCAGTACTTATGTGATGCTAGGAACCAAACCTGGTCCTCTGCAAGAACAGTCAATTCTCTTAACTGCTGCATCATCTCTCTAGCCCCAAAGAATGTTAACATTGCCTCTCCTTGCCTCTCCTTTTCTCCAAGATTTAAAATTTTAATGGCAATACTATATTTAGCATGTGATAGGAGTATGTCCACCAGAAACATGTGAACTGAAATTCCATTACTCCTGTGAGGTACCAAGAAAGCAGAAATTCTGTATGACCATAAGGATTTGAGGAAAGAACTTTAGGAGATGACCATAATTAGATAAAACTTTGAAGTAGAACCTCAAACATTTAATTATTAATAGATTCATAAGGAAGGAGAAAAAAACATACACTTGCTCCCCCTGTCTTTTTTCCCCAAAATCATTGCATAATACACATGCTGCTATTAGGACCAGGTCAGAAAGAAGTTAATCAAAAGGAGCAACTCTATAGTTGAAGCAGGTCTGGTTCCCATAGTTACTCCCTCCCACCTTGAGTTATTAGTTCCCAGAGCTACCTGAGTCAGGATGAACTTTCCCAGTCCTGTAGGAGTGCTTCTCATCCCCTAAGGAGCCCATTACTCTCCAAGGGGCTTCACGCTGCTAAACACAACCATTGTTTCAAACAAAGAGCTACAGAACAGGTGGACTGATCCAATGAAAGACTGCCTGGTCTGCAACCACCAGAACCCCACCAATCAGAGAAAGGGTCACAATAATCACAGTGGAAATCCCCTAACTTGGAATAAAAGTGGGAGAGTATTGGACCTCGGGACCGCTGCCCTCCAGCCCCATGGGAGTGTGCTCGCTCAACCCGTCAATCTGTCTCTGTCACTGTCTCTGTGTTCTATTCTGTACTTTTTCCTTGATGTAATGTTCTTTTATTAAAGCTTTTCCTCCACAGTTTTTGGCCTCTGGAGAGATTCTTTGGTAGAGTGGCATTTCTAACTCAACACTGCTTCAGCAAGAAGACCATTACTTGAGATGCACTTTCAACGTTATATTTCCAGATTTAAGACAAATAAGCCTCTTTTGTAAAACTCATTGTCTCAAAATTTTTAGAATAATGAAAAACAGGCTAATAAAGACCATAAATATATTTTTAAAGGTAAAGATTCTTGGGCAGTCTGTTAGAAATTATGAAAATATTAGAAATAGGAATGAGTACAGATGGTGATGAGAAAAGGCATTAGGAAACTTAACTTACCATGGAAATTATATGAATGATGATTCAATTTATTTTTCTTCCTAATTTTATTGTGTGAGTTGGATACAATGTATATATGTGTGTGTGTGTGTGTGTGTGTGTGTGTGTGTGTGTGTGTTGACCTCAGTTCTCAGTTGTACTCCTTTATCACTCCCAATATTGAGTAGGGGTCTCACACTTACATCCAGGTCTGAGCAGTTAGGCTATTCTAGCTATCAGGACCTAGCAATTCAAAACTTATTGCTTTCTTGTAAATCTCCCTTTTACCTCCCAAAGTGTAAGACATTATAAGTAACACAAAGGATATTTTGTTTGACCAAATCAACAATATTTCATGGCTACATATAAAAGCAATGTGGTATAACTTTATATATACACATATATATATATGAAATATATATATATATATATATATTTCATGTACACAGTCTCCTTTGGAAGGTCTCTGAGTAATATAGTCTACTATTGTGCACAATTGCATAAGATATATTCCAGCAGCTACATTCTCTTTATTTCATTCTTATGTTCATAATATCTTTTAGGTATAGAATAATATTTTCCTTTTGAAAATTACCAGAGACTTTTCTTTTTATTATGTTTTTAAAGGTTGAGTTTTAGATAAAATGCTCTTAGTTGACATAATGTTTTCCTGACTGTCTTCTTGAAAGTAAACAATCCTCTGTGTAGTATATAAGGGTATCATATTTTATTCTCATATCTTGAGCAATACTTAGAAATGCAAAGAGAAATACATTAACTTCTGATAATGTAAGTTTTCTAATCCTAGAGTTTCTTTCAATACTGGAAAAAGCAGTCAACCTCAAGCATTCAGTGATCAGAATGAATCCAGATATATCCCCTAGTTCTAAGCATCAAATTGATATGTGCTAAGGGAAAAGGGTATGCGTGATTGTACCACAGAGCCATGGTTCCTATAAAAAATTACAATAGAAATTTCACAGACTCAGAAAAAACAAATGACTTATGTTGTCCCTCATTTGTGGATCCTAGCACCAAATCATTGTAAGTACCAGAATATATATGGATGTAACCTCAGGAACCAGGTCAATGTAAAGGAATCAGGAAGATAAAAGGAAAGAATGAACCTGAGACAGAGAAGGCTAGTAGGTGACAGGTCTTACTAAGGGAGGAATGGATAAAATGAGTGAGAAGAGGAAGGGTTATAGAAGTAAAGAAGAGAAGAAAGGGTAAAATTGAGCCCAAGAGAAATGTGGCCATAGGAGACTGGCAATATCAAGGGAGAAAGGGGATACTTTAAATGAAGAAGACATGGCGCAGGGCTAGCTAAACAAGAAAAGGGAGAGAGGACAGATAAATAGCACCTTGCTAGAGTAAAAATCTTGAGAGAATCTTATTAGTCTAACAAACTATTGAAAAATTACAATGCAGTATCTCTACATGAGTTCATATTGAAAGACGATGGCTGTAAATCCAAAAATAGTACCAGAAAGGAAACAAGTTCCTTTGAATCATTGGCCCGGGTAGTCCAAGAGACTCCCAAAATCACATAGTCTATTGCCACAGCATTTGGTTGCCTGCCAGAACCGGAAGGTAAGACCCTAAGGCTGAAGACAGGACATACTTTGGAGACTGGATCTTAAGCAATGGAGCTGGATCTGATTTGGAAGCCACCACCCTTGAAGGCTATCTCTCATAGCTGTGGAGAACATTATGCATGCCATTAAGGGAGATCATCAATAGATGGTCCAACATCAGGCTCAAGACAAAAATTACTCTCAGTAGGGCACAACTGCTTGAAGGCCCTATGTAAGAATCAGTGATTTTTTTTTTCTTTTAGCTTCTGTTCATTTTAATATAGCTGGGCTTGAGCTTGCCATGCACTACAGCATAAACAAGGATCTTAAAATAACTGTGCTTCATCCTCCTGATACAATCTTTTGTGTTCATTTCCAAATTCCATCTTTTGTTTTGTTTTATTTTGATTCTATACTAGGTACTTGGGACTGAATTTGGGGCCAATTGGATAATCCAAAAGAAAAGCTTTCTTGCTAAGCATTCTAACTGAATGAAACTTTTAACCATATCTGCCATTTCCTTAGAGATTACTCCCCTAGTATGTTGTGGAGAGGAACGGCAGTGTTCCAGACTTTTACCTAGCACAGCAGCTGTCCTTAATAGATACACAGAGCTTTTCTATTATCAAAGGAGCAATGATGTTCTTGTAAGGAATTGCTCCTTAATAGTCATGGTGTTAAAAGTAGCCAGGGGTCCCCAGGTGAAGGCTGGTCAGAGGAATGGAATGGGGCTAGATGAAGACCCAGCTGTTCAGTTTTGCCAGATTGCCTGGTCACAGCACCAGTTCTAGGAAGGCAGGATCACCATAAGTCATGCTAAAGAGATGAGAAGAATACCTAGTGTGTTAATGGGATGGTGAAGTCTTCCTGCTTGGGATCCATGCCTCCCAGTGCAGTCTTTGGGGATTGAGTTGCATACAGACATGTGACTCTCCATAAATTTCTTACCTCTGAATAAAGTTTTATGCCAGCTTTACTCTCGGTTTCAGTCATAAGAACAACAACAACAACAACAAAAATCACTGCTTATGTTAGAATTCAGCATGAGAAGGCTACATGATACAGAAGTAAAAATGGAATCTGACATTTAACTGATGCAAATAGAATTTTTAGCTATAATGGGGAGTAAACTTCCCACATGAATGGAGGGTTTGGGGAAGAGCTGGGATTTATAGGTGACCCAGAATGTCCCATAAAGGGAGGCATGCCTTCTTGGGTGGTCTCCTGCTCCTTTCTAGGATCTGGGAAGGAGAGACTGGGAGTTCCAATAAGAGAGTTGATAAGGAACCAGATGTATAAGAAGCCTGTTAAGAAACCAGGTGTATTTTGCTAGGCGGCATATGTTCTGAAATAGATGTATCTACCTTATTGGAGTGGGAAGATCGCGTCTAGAAATGATCAGTTCCTTCAATAACTTGTCAGGATGATTTTGCTTCAGTGTTTGCATTTCTTTACGGTTCAAACAAAAATCACAGTTATATTGTTAAAGGTTGCATGATTTTTCCTCTAAGCACTAATAAATTTGAAAGTTCCATAAAACTAATGTTTATGACATTCAGTTGAGAAGTTTGTCAATTTGTAGGGAAATCTTATCATTATCAATTTTCTAAAATTGTTGGAGTTATTTCACAAATAAAATCACAGACAAGCATGATAAAGTGCTTGCTGTTCTTTTCCCCTCTTCAGGAACAGCTACATAAAAATGATACCACAGCACACCACTTTTGAGCATCATAGACCCAGAAGCTGGAATCTAAAATGCATTGCTGCCCAGTTGCATACATGGCAATTCTTAAGATATAAAATGGAAAAAAGCGAAGATCTTAAAATATCTGTAGGTCTGAGTGAAACGTTTTTCTCTTCACAACTCTGTTATGTAGCAGAGCTTGTGTCTGGCATTTAAGAATTTGCAGCTAGATTCCATTATCAAAGACATATTTGTTAAAACACGCATATAAAAGGGTTTGTAATTGAAGTACAGCTTTGATATATTTAATAGGATGTAAAACTGCCATCCTATTTTAATAGGCAATGTTTTATGTGCATTAGCAGTAATATAATAATGCCTCTTCCGTGTACTCTTGCCATTAGCATTTTCCCCTCCTTTTCTTTTACTTAATCTTAAAAGTTTAATATAATCCAAGCACATTAACAACTTTCTCTCCTCTCACTGTTGTTGAACAGAGAAGCTTTGAAATGAACTTCGAATAACAGAACATTAGTTATTAAAGGATTTGATCTACTATCCTTTCTCTCCAAATATGCTTGCCTGATGATTCATGTGTACTCATAGAAATCAATATGGTTACTAAAACTATTCCACAAGAGCAATGGAGGATTTCAAAATGGTGGAATGTCTAAAGTCAACAGGAAAATAAGTTCATGCATTTGAGAGAAATTTTATTCTCATATGTACTGTTAGGCCAAGCGTTATCCAATAACACCAAATCTCAATAAGAAATCAGTGACTGCACACTTGTCTCAGTTAATGAAGACAAAGTGTTTGATCATTATAAATAGCTCTATGAGAGAAATACAGAAGAAGAAAAAAAGCCATAAAACATTGTGAGAAACTGAATGGTATAATGGTCTGGAGTTTTGAGATTGAATGTACTATATATTAAATTTAATATTTTATATTCTTTAGAGAGTAATCTTTGGTAATGCTCAAATATTGTCATAGATGGGCTGGAGAGATAGCCTAGCGGTTAAGAGCACCGACTGCTCTTGCAGAAGACCTGGGTTCGATCCCCAGCCCCCACATGGTGGCTAAGAAGCATCTGTAACTCCAATTCCAGGAGAACTCCAGTTTCAGGGGAATCTGAGACCCTCTTCTGACCTCTGCGGCATTGCACGACAGGGTTGCACAAACCTACATGCAGACAGTATGTTCATACACATACAAAAATAAATAAAATTAAAAAAAAATTATTGTCAAAAGATATAAGCCAGAAATGTTGAACTTAAATGTAGTCGGTAAATTTTACCATTACACTACATCAAAAGTTAGTGTCTTGGGATTTCTGAGGCGAGATAAATTAATATAGAGTAGTTTCATTAATTAAACCCAATTGCACACCACAGAGGAATAGTCTAGTACTGGCAATGCTCTATGCAGATCCAGTAACACACTTACAAATCCTCAGGACACTTGGGTAGTTTAATGTTCTGGATGTTTCCTATACCAGGAGATTATTGAGTAATAGAGGATGTATTTGATCATGACTTTGGAATCTTTAGATTTTGTATCAAAATAATTTGTTATTTCTTCTAATAATCAGATCATTAATAATGCCTAACTGAAAGATTTTCTCCATGTAAACTGAAAGCTGAAAACCACTTCATTTAAACCTTATCATTTGTATACTTCAGGAAATATATGTCAACATAGTAAATGAAATTTTGATTGTTCATTGCATATGCTAAATAAATAACTCACATTTCAGAAATAGAACTATAAAAAAGTAGCTATAATTTGGAGATTATTCTACACATTTGTATAATTTATTTACTATTTTTTTATTTTATGTGTATGAGTGTATTCCCTGCATATATGTAAGTGCACCTGTTGTCATGCAATGGCCACAGAGGTCAGAAGAAGGTTTCAGTTCCCTTGGAACTGGAATTATGGGTGGTTGTTAGCTGCAATGTGGGTGCTGGGAAATCACCTGGGTCTTCTGCAAGAACTTTCAGTGCCCTTAAACACTAACCCAATTCCCCAGCCCCTATTTCAGATCTTTTAAGTAAATACTTAATTTAATAAGCACTACTGTGTAATATCTTTGTTATATGTTTACTTGGAATTTTTAAAAAAATTATTTTATTTTATTTATTTCGGTATGTGTATCAATGTACTGTCTACATGCAGGTTTGTGTACCCATGTCGTGCAATGCCACGGAGGTCAGAAGAGGGTCTCGGATTCCCCTGGAACTGGAGTTCTCCTGGAATTGGAGTTTCAGATGGCTCTCGGCCACCATGTGGGTGCTGGGGATCGAACCCGGGTCCTCTGTAAGAGCGGTCGGCGCTCTTAACTGCTAGGCCATCTCTCCAGCCCCGGAATTTTTTTGAATAAATTCCCAGAACTGGTATAGATGGGTCGGAAGTTAAGTCTATTTTTACTTTTTGGAGTATCAGTAGTGATACCTATTTTGACTGGACCAGTTTGCTTACCTACAAGCAGTATTCTGGGTTCCCTCTAGTGCTCATCCTCACAATCAGTTGCTTTTTGTTTCCTCGATGACTTTCATTCTCTTATTAGAATCACAAGGAATCTCAATGTACTTTTAATTTGTTTAACAGTGATGCCTTGTGAGGTTGATCATTTTTTCTGTTTATTGGTCATTTGTACTACATATTTTTAGAACTGCCTGAGATATCATCATCCCTGGTTTCAAATTTTACAGAAGCATATTATTAAAAACCACATAGTACTGGTACAAAAATAGACATAGTCAGTGAACAGGACGGAAGTACCAATTATAAACTCACATTCTATAGCCACTTTATTTTTTGGTGTCTGAAAATACACACCAAATGAAACTTAGATTCTTTAACAAATTGTCCTGATAAAAATTGAAATTCAGGGGTATAATGAAACTATATAACTACCTTTACCCTTCCAAAGATGTCAACAAAAATTGGATCAGTGTCATTAATGGAGGAACTGAGCACCTAAAACTGATGGAAGAAAAGAATTTATCTCATGAAATTATAAAGCTCTATGGAACATAGGATGCAATCCAGAGAAAGCCTGCACAATGTGAGAAAACTTTGGCTACCTATGCATTTGATAGATAATTAATGTGGGACTTAGAAAGAACTAAAGATGCCAAACAGCAAGGAATTTTAATTATGTTAATTTAAGAATGAATTGCTGAATAGATAGGTGGAATCCAGAAATATTGGTGCCTGAATTTCTTTTTGTTAAAACACTTTTGTTGATTATTTGTGTATTTCATACATTATCTTTCAGTACAGTTTAGACACATTCCCCTCTCCTTGCCCCTGACCCCACCCCAGTTCATGCCTTCTGCCATGCATGTATCTTTCTCTCATTCCTCCCAAAGTTTTTCACTGCAGAGGCTCATTGGAGCCAAATTTCACTGTACGAGTCAGTTCTTTGACCCAGTCTTTATGTTGTTCCCTCCCTTTGGTATTACTCCAACATATGCCTATATGATCATCACATATGCATCAAAATTATGATCTCTGGGAATAAACTGTATGTTCATTTCAGAATATGTTTAAGCACTCACATTTTTCCCTTTATTTTTATATTACCATAAGATATGAATATATACCTTCCACCCTTATACAGTAATTACAGAGTCTGAAAATAAGTGGTAGGTCAGTTCTAGAGCCTGTTAAGAGATTCATATTATACATGCACAGTGGTTTTCAGATAAAAAGAAATATAACGATAATGTTGTTCAGCTTGCCTTTCAATTGGAGATTTGGTGTTAGTATCCACAAATGGGGGTAAACATTTTTGTAATTCAAATTTTCCCCTTTAATTTTATATTAAAGTATGCATACATACCTTCCCCCCATATACCATAATTTCAAAGTCTGAAAATAAGTGGTAGGTTAATTCTAGATCACATTAAGTTATTCACATTATAATGATACAGTTTTGCTTTCAGGTAAAGAATTATATTATATAATAATATATAGTATATATATATAGATTATAACAAGATAGGTGGAATACAGAGATATTCGTGCCTGAATTTCTTAGAACTATTTATTTACTTTTTAAAAATAATTTTATTTATTTCTGTATGTGTATCAATGTACTGTCTGCATGCAGGTTTGTGCACCCGTGTCGTGCAATGCCGCGGAGGTCAGAAGAGGGTCTCAGATTCCCCTGGAACTGGAGTTCTCCTGGAACTAGAGTTTCAGAAGGTTCTCGGCTGCCATGTGGGTGCTGGGGATCAAACTCGGGTCCTCTGTAAGAGCCGTCGGCGCTCTTGACTGCTAGGACATCTCTCCAGGCCCTATTTATTTACTTTTTTGCTTTACGAGTATAGGTATAATGTAAAATGTTGGTTGTATGTTCAAAAAATGGTCTTTAATAAAAATGAGAAATTCTACAAAAGAAGTTATTGAACCAGAGGTGGGGAAAACAAATATGTATAAGTAAAATTACTTTGGCTCCATGACTCATGTAACCTATACAGAAATCAAGTAGGCATTGGCATGAGAATAAGCTGGATACCACAAAACACAGGAGTCCATGTGGATCCATTTCAATTTTTGAGAAACATGCTGTGACAAATCCATATTGTTAGCTCTATCAAAAATATAGCTTAAGGGACTGGAGAGATAGCCTAGCGGTTAAGAGCACCGACGCTCTTGCAGAGGACCCAGGTTCGATCCCCAGCACCCACATGGCGGCTAAGAACCGTATGTAACTCCAATTCCAGGAGAACTCCAGTTCCAGGGGAATCCGAGACCCTCTTCTGACCTCCGTGGCATTGCACAACATGGGTGCACAGACCTGCATGCAGACAGCACATTCATACACATACTTTATACATACATTAAAACATATGTATAAAGCTAATCTGAACTATAGTTTTTTATCCTAAACATTAGCAGCATAGTCATATACTTTCTAAAAGAAGTCATAAAGAAATGTTCAATAAGTCCTTAAGAAAAATAAATGATTATTTTAAATTTGTTATGTGAGTGTGGCTTTGTGTGCAGATGCATATGTATGGAACTTAGCCAGTTCTCTACTTCGATCATGAGTGTCCCCGAGATTGAGCTTCAGTTATTACACTTGGTGACAAGTGCCTTTACCCACTGAGCCATTTTGCCATTCTTCAAATGATTCTTAGTAAAAACACAAAAATATGTAAACTAAAAAAGATAAAGTGGTTTTGTTAAGATTATAAATTTCAAATAAAAAAGGAAAATCCAAAATATGTACTTCTAGGAAATATATAGGAGGTGTGTATATTATAAAATATGTATATGGAGAGTACGTGAGACAGCTGGAGTTCAGCTGATATTACAATGCTTGTTTTGTTCCATATCCAGCACAGAAAATGTATTAGTTATTTTTCTGTTGCTGTGATAAAACACTGTGATCAATGGAACTAATAGAAAGAAGAGTTTATTTGTGGCTCTGATTGCACATTGCAGAAGGACTGAAACCAGTCATGGTGTGGAGGCATGCCGAGGTAGCCAGAGCAGGATCAGCAAGCTCTCACATCTTCAGCCAAGCACAGGATACTGACAGGGATTGGAACTCCACTAGGGTTTAAGAACTCTTTAAGCTGGCTCTCAGTGACATGCTTCTACTAGCAAGGCCACACCTTCTAAGGTCTCCCCAAACAGCACCACTAACCTGGGACAAAATGTCCAAATACTTGGAGCCTATGGGATATATTCCACAAAAAGATGCTGATTGCTCACAGAACCAGTCATCCAGTCTACTTGATTAATGACCCCATCTTCCCCTGAAATCACCTTTTGATGAACATTTACAAAAAGCACAAGTATCTTCAGATCCTTTGCATATTTGGGGAGAGCTATCCACACATTTCTTCCCCAAAGGTCTTCATCACTAATTTTCCAGTCATGTTCCTTTCAAGTCCTTGATTATCCAGCCAAACCACTGGCAACAGCCCATTAATTAGTATATAATTGCATTTCTGGCTATTTCTCCTTCCATACAAAATTCATGACCATTCCACATGTCCAAAATTCTCCCCACTATGAAGAATTGCCTTCACCAGTGTCATTCAATGTTGTTACAGAAATTGGCTCTTTTATTTTAATTAATTTTTATTTATTTCTGTATGTGTATGAATGTACTGCCTGCATGCAAGTCTGTGCACCCATGTCGTGCAATGCCGCGGAGGTCAGAAGAGGGTCTCGGATTCCCCTGGAACTGGAGTTCTCCTGTAATTGGAGTCTCAGACGGTTCTTGGCCACCATGTGGGTGCTGGGGATCAAACCCGGGTCCTCTGTAAGTGTGGTCGGCACTCTTAACCGCTAGGCCATCAGAAATTGGCTCTTAATGTTGCAGCTGTCCACTTCTGGGTCATAGTTACATGGGGTGCAGAACCATCTGTAAACAAAACCTTTGTCTTCTTTCCCCCATGTAACAAATTCTAGGGCATACCCCTGAAGTTATTTTTGAATGCTTGAGAACAGAAGGCATTTTAACAGGTGTAGGAACCATAGGCATTTTAGCAACTTATTTTAGCAACTTCTACAGGTTAACTGGTTTGTGCTCTCAGGACCTGCACTGGCCAATCTCATATATTACATTTCCATTTGATAATGGATTGTTTCTGTGCATGTCCTACTTTGTGTCTTGGTAGGTCAGATAACACTCAGCTCACGATGGGCAGCTCAGGTCACATATTAATTTGGTGGCCCATTGTGAATAATTCAGTTTCCACTAAGGCCCAATGGCAAGCTAGGAACTATCTTTTAAATGGTGAATAGTAGTTAGATGAAGAAGGTAGGACTTTCCTCAAAAATTCTACTGGATTCTGTTGCAATTCCCTTACAGGTACTTGCCAGAGACCCCAAACACGATCTCTATCTGCCACTGAAACCTTACCCATCAAGTCATCAGGATCATATAGCTGAAGTGGCAGAGCAGCCTGCATAGGAAACTGGATCTACTGAAGAGACTTTTCCTGTTCCACACCCCACTCAAAGCTAGCTGCATTCTGAGTCACTTGATATATAGGTCTTAGTAACACATATGGTTACTCCCTCCAGGATCCAAAGAGGCCCACTAGTTATTGTGCTTCTTTCTTGGAGGAAAGGGCCAGGTGCAACGACTTATTCCTCACCTTAGAAGAAATGTCTCTATGAGCATGGACTAGCATGGGCTAAGTCCAAAGGAATCCAGGACCCAGACATTATAATATAACCTAATTTTACTAATTCCCATGCAGGTTAATTCTATAATTCTAATTATGTCCTGTCCTAGCCTGTCTCCCCAAGGCTGCTTACCTACATGGCATTCTCTTAGCCTCTTGGAAGTGACAGAGGGGGGGTCAATGCTAGGGAGTTCCAAGAAGCTGGTCGATGGGCTGAGTGGGTCTCTCTTGAACCAGGGGCTGTGGCAGCTCAGGCTGGCTGGTCTGGGCAGCAACAGTGGCCAGCAGGGTCAGCATGCACTTCAGGCAAACTGGTGTCATGGGTGGCAACATGTCCGGTGTTCTCAGCTGAGAGGTTCACAGTGGCATCTCACAGTAGGTCCCCAGAAGGGGAATGAGAGACACAGGTGGGCTTCTGGGGTGCACTGGGTCTCAGGTACTCATCTCAGGCTTGTACCTAGGGACCAACTGCATAGCAGGGGATTTATCTTTCCTGTCTGGTGTTATGAGTCGGTCAAGGCAGGGGACTCAGGATTGGTTATCAGGTCCTTGTGTCCATGCTACCTCTGGCCACCTAACCAAATGAGTATGGTCAGTCGTATTTTTTGTTTTTTTGTCTGTTTGTGTTTTAGTTTCAAATATTTTTAAAATTTATATATATATATATATTTTTTTTAATCAAATTGAGACCCATGTCCCCCCATCCCCCCACCCCACCAGAGCTCATGCATTCTGCCAAACATGCTTTTCATCTCTTTCTCAGTATTTCTCAATATTCTCCATGTGGAAGTTGACTGGTTTGAGCAGAAGTTCACTGTTTCAGTCAGTTCTTTGATGCGGTCCTTTCTGTTGTTGTTGTTGTTATTGTTTCCAATATGCATCACTCCCAACCGCTTTAGACAAAAGCTCAAGGGGCCATGCATAGGAAACACAACTAGGCAATTGGCACTAGCATCCACAGATGAGGGATACCATTTGTCGTTTGTTTTTCTGGGACTGTGTTACTTCACTCAGCATGATGTCCTCTAGCTCCAGCCATTTTCCTGCAAAGGTCATGATGTAATCTTTCCTTACTGCTACATAGAACTCCATTGTGTAGATGGACCACATTTTTCTCTATCCATTCATCAGTTGAGGGGCATGCGGGTTGGTTCCAGCTCCCTGCTACTGTGAAGAGAGATGAAATAAACATGGCTGTTCATGTATCACTGTGGTGGGGTGAGTCTTGAGGGTACATGCTGAGGAGTGGTATGACTGGGTTGGGTGGCATGTTCACTCCAAGTCTTTCAAGGGTTCTACACACTGCTTTCCATAGTGGCTGCACAAGTTTACATTCCCACCAGCAGTGGATGAGTGTTCCCCTTTCCCCACAACCTCTCCAGCACTTGGTATCATTTATTTTCTTGATCCTAGCCATTGGATCCTAGCTTATTGGAGTAAGATGATATCTTAAAGTGGTTTTCATTTGCATTTCCTTAATGATTAGTGATGTTGAACACTTCTTAAGGTGTTTCTCAGCCATCTCTAATTCCTCACTTGTGAAGTCTCTATTCAGCTCTTTCCTCCATCTATTGAGTAGGTCATTCGTTTTCTTTCTTCTTTGATTTTTGAGTAGTTTATATATTCTAGAAATCAATGCTTTGTCAGATGTTTCTGTGGTGAAGGTTTCCTCCCACTCTGTGGGATTTCTCTTCACTTCCTTGATTGTTTCTTTTGATGTACAGAAGCTTTTGAGTTTAATGAGGTCCCATTTGTCAATTGTTGACCTTAATTCTTGCACATGCTTTGTCTGATTTAGCAAGTCTATCCTATGCCTAATGTCTTGTAATGCTGGCTTACACTTTTTCTTCTATCACATTCAAGTTTGGGGTTTCTGTGAGTCTTTGATCCTTGGAGTTGACTTTGTACTGGGCGGAGAGTAGGGGTTTAATTTCATTCTTCTACAAGTGGTTATCAGTTTTGCCTAGAGACTTGCGAAGATGGCTATCTTTTCTCTATGTGTCTTCTTGCCCCCTTTGTCAAATATGAGATGGCTGAAATTTGTATGTGCTCAGGTTGTGATCTTCGGTTTGTTCCATTGGTCAACAGGTCTGTTTTTGTGCCAGTACCAGGCTGTTTATATGACTATAGCCTGTAGTTATAGTTTGAATCTGGTAAAGAGATCCCCCCTGTTTAGCTCTTTGTCGCTCAGGGTTGTTTTGGCTATTCCGGGTCTTTTGTTTTTCCAAATGAATTTAAGGAATTTTTTTCCACAAGCCTATGAAGAAACTCTTGGGGATTTTGATTGGAATTGTGTTAAATCTATACAAGATTTTCGGGTAGAATGGACATTTTACAATGTTAATTTCCCAATCCATGAGCATAGGAGGTTTATCTTTCTGATGTCTTCTTCATTTTTCTTTCTTAAAGGCTTAAAATTTTTGTGTAGAGATCTTTGGTATGTCTTTGGTTAGGTTTGTTCGCGAGGTTGTTATTGATTTTGAGTGCTACTGTGAGTGGGGTCTTGAATTCTTTCTCCAGTTATTGTCTTGGTGTAAAGAAAAAGCATTGATTTTTCAAGATTAATTTTGTATCCTGTACTTTGCTGAAGCTGTTAATCGTTTCTAGGTGTGTTCTGGTGGAGTTTTTTGCATCCCTTAAGTAACAATATAGCCATAAATAGGGATAGCTTGCTTCCTTTCCAATTAGATCCTTTAATTTCCTTTCTTGCCTTATTGCTCTAGCAAGTGGTTCAAGCACTATATTGAAGAGGGAGTGGTGACAGGGGGCAGACTTGCCAAATTTCCTACCTTTAAAGGGAGTGTTTCTGTCATTTCCCCATTTAGTGACATTGGCTGTGGGTTTCCTGTATATGGCTTTGATTACATTGAGGAATGATCCCTCCAGTCCAATTCCTCTAGGACTTTAAACTGAAGGGATGCTGGATTTTGTCAAAGGCTTATTCGCATCAATTGAGATGATGGTGTGTTCTTGTCTTTCATCCATTTATTTTTTGATATGTATTGATTTTCATTTGTTGACACCATCCTGCATCTCTGGTATGAATCCAACCTGGTTCATGATGGATGATCGTCTTATGTGGGTCTGTATGCGATTTCCAATATCCTGTTTAGAATTTTGGCATCTGTGTTCATTAGGGGAGATGGTCTATAATTCTCCTTTTTAGTTGTATCTTCCCTAGTTTTGGTAATAAGTGATGCTGGCTTCATAAAAGGAATTTGGGAGAATTCACTCTGATGTGTATCCTAAACAGTTTCCAGTAATAATGGTTGTAGGTCTTTTTGAATATTTTATAGAATTCTGCCATGAAACCATCTGGGCCTGGGCTTTATTTAGTTGGGAGGTTTTTTTATTCATTTTTTTTTAATTTCTTCATGTATATGGGTCTGTTTAAGCTGTGATCTCTTCTTGTTGAACTTTGGTGATTTTCTAGGTATTTCAGCATATTCATCCATTTCTTCTAGGTTTTCAAATTTGGTATAGGTTTTTGAAGTATTCTTGTATGATTTTCCTGGATCTTTTCCTTGAATGGTGTGATATTTCCCTTTTCATATGGATTGTATTTATTGTGGAATTGTTCCTTCTTTCTTTGGTTAACTGGGCTAGAGGTCTGCCTATCTTGTTTATTCTTTCAAAGAACCAACTTTTGGATCATTGATTTTTTTTTTTGTATTGTTTTTCCTTTGTTTCTATTTCATTGATTTCTGCTCTATTTTTGGTATTTCTTCCTGTCTTGCTGCTTTAGGTTCATCTGTTTTTGCCTCTAAGTGCTTTTAAGCTGTTAGTGTTAGGACATTCACTTGTGTTCTTTCTGTTTTTCTAATGTAGGTACCCAGGCTATAAATTTCCCCTTAGGACTGCTTTTAAGTATCCCAAGGTTTTGTGTGTTGTATTGTCATTATCCTTAGTTCCAGGAAGCTTTTATTTTTTCTTTATCTCTTCCTTGACCCTCCTCATTATCACCAAGAGTGTGTTGTTTAGTCTCCATTGTGTTCTTGTCGGCAGTAGGGCTTTCCTGGTGGTGATGTTGAGCTTTATTGCACTGTGGCTGATAGAATGCATGAAATTATTCATGTTTTTTTTTTATTTGTGGAGGTTTTCTTTGTGTCCCAGTATGTGGCGATATTGGAGAATGTTCCGTGGGGTGTGAGTAAAAGTGTATTCTCTGGTATTAGGGTGGAACATTCAGTAAGGTCTATGAGGTCCATTTGGTGTATCCTTCAGTTCAGATGTCCTTCTCTGTTTATTCTTTGTCCCATTGACCTATCCAAATTACTCAGTGGGGTACTGAAATCCTCTACTATGAGTGTACTGGGGTTAGTGTGTCACTTGTGGTCCTGGAGAATTGTCTTTATAAAGTTTGGTGCACCCAGAGTTGGGGCATATATATTCAGAATTGTGAAATCTTTGGTGAATTGTTCCTTTATAAAAAAAAATGTCCTTCTTTGTCTCTCTGATTTCTTTTACTTTGAATCTATTTTGTCTGATATTAAAATAGAACACGCCCCTTTTCCTTTTGGTACCATTTGCTTGGATTTTTTTATTCCATACTTTCACTTTAAGGCTGCTGCCTGTCCTTGAAGGCAGTATGTGTTTTCTTGTAGATAGTATATCGATGGATTCTGTTTCCTAATCCAATCTCCCAGTCTATGTCTTTTTTAGATTGGGAATTTAGCCCATTAATATTCAGGTTATAGGACTGAAGGTGTGTGTCTTCCTTTTGCTTTAATTAAACCATTTGAGTTGGGTTTAGGGTTTTACTTCTGTAATGATGCCTTTATTGATTTCTCTTTCTAGGTGCCTGGAATTGGTTGCTCCTTTCTGCCGTCCTTTTGAATTGCTCCATGTATTCTCTGAAGGGTTGATTTTCCAGACATGTATTCTTTCATCTCCTTTATGTCATGGAGGGCTTTTCTCTCTCCTTCAACTATAATTGACATTTTTGTTGGGTATAGTAACCTGGGCTAGCATCTATTGTCCGTTAACACTGGGAATGCTTTGCTCCAGGTTCTTCTTGCTTTCATAGTTTGCACTGAGAAGTCAGTTGTAATTCTTATAGGTTTCCCCTTATAGGTCACTTGTTGATTTTCTCTTGTGGCTTTAAGGATTTTTGTCTTTGTTTGGGTGTCCAGCATTTTAACTATGATGTGGCATGGAGAATTTCTTTTCTGATCTTATCTGTTTGCATTTCTATGTGATTCTTGTATTTGTATTGGTTTGTCTTTTTTTAGTTTGGGGAAATTTTCATCTATTATTCTGTTGAAGATCTGATCAATACCATTCTCTTGGGATTCTTCTCCTTCCTCTATTCCTATGGTGTGGAGGTTTGATCTTTTCATAGTGTCCCACAGTTCCTGGTTGTTCCACTTTTGTGTATTTTTAAATTTTTCCTAATCTTTCCTTGAGGTTTTTAGTTGTTCTGTGTTATCTTCCAGGTCTGATATTCTTTGTTCTCCTTCCTCCATTCTGATTCTGAGGCTTTTTCCATTCCTTTCCTCTTGATTGGATGAGTGTTTGATTTCCTTTTTCATTTCTTCTTCTGATTTCTTTAGTATTTCTACTTCTTTTTAGAGCTTCTCAATCTCTTCTTGTAGTTGTTTGCTTTGCTGGTTGGTTTCCTTATCTTTTTCAGCATGGGATCTTTTCCTTCCAGAGTTTGTCATTCTCTCTCTCTAGGTCCTTCTTGAGTTCTTCATTCTCTTTTCTCAGTTCTTTGACTTGCTCTTTATAATCTTGTAGTTCTTTAAATAAGTTCCCAATTGTGTTTCTGATATCTGTGTCCTGGGGCATCCCCAGAGGGATCCCACTGTAGGAATCTTCCATAGGGTTAGTAAAGGCTGGTTTGGGTTTATCCTGCCCCTTTCCCATGTTGTTTCTTCTTTGTGTTCCTGGCATATGGGCTTCTCCTTGCCTGTATTCCAACGTGAGTCCTAAATGCCTCTTCACTGTGTTGAAGGCTTGCTTTGCTTGCCTCCTTCAGATGCCTTCCTAATCCCAGTTGGTGAGGGGGGCTCTTAAGCCTGGTACCTGTGCTTCGATGGTCTTGGGAGATCTCAGATCCCAAGACTCACACAACCCTATATTTAATACCAGCTGGGAGGATAACTCCGCCCCCATAGCCACAAAAGCCAATTAAGCCAAAAACAACTGGATTAAGGGATTAGTGAGGTTAAGTCAAACAACAATCAGCCTTGCTGAAGCACCCAGTTCCTACCTGCCTTCCTGGGCTTCTACTGGTCTCAGGAGATCTCAGATCAGTGTAATATGGTCAGTATTTTGGGCTCCTTTGACCCCCTCTGTTTTCTGGCCTGGTGCTGAGTACTTATCTCTAAAGCAGCCCTAAACTGGAGCAGGCCTCTTGCTGAGCTAAATTTAACATTTGCTAATTTCTTTAAGGTTACTTTTCACACATTATCTAATGTTAGTTTAATCCTAACTACTTCACACAACTTTTATATACTAACTATGCTCTAATACTCTGCATGCTCCACACCACTAAACAAGAAATTTCACTGAGATAGAAGGTGCTTGAATTTGGGTTGGATTTATGTCCCATCTTCTCATATGTATATGCTTTACAAATAAGTCCACACTGGTTGCCATGTCCTGGTCGGTGGATCCAATCAGAATAATGCCATCAATATAGTCGACCAGTGAGATATTTTGTGGAAGAGACCATTGATCAAGTTCCCTTGGAACTAAGTTATGGCACAAAGCTGGAGGCTTGATATACTCTTGAGGAAGAACAGTAAATGAGTACTTCAGGCCTTAACAGCTGAAAGCAAATTACTTTTGGTGGTCCTTATAAACCAGTAATGAGAATAAATCATTTGCCAGATTAATAGCTGCTTACCAGATACCAGGAGATGTATTAATCTGTTCAAGTTAGGAAATCACATCTGGTACATCAGGGTCAACTGGAGTAAATACAATATTAAGTTTTCAATAGTCAATTGTACTTCTCCATAATCCATCTGTCTTTTGCACAGGCCAAACAGGAGAGTTAAAGAAAGATGTGGTTTCCGAGGCAAACCAAAGATATATTTCTCAAGGTTCTTGCTGCTTTCTTCAGCAGCATTTGATTGAGGTTCTTTTATACATTTGTAATAGATAAATATAAACCAGATTGCATTTTTTTAAATGAATCATAAACCATGTGTCATGTTTCTGGTCAAGATTGTGTAGGATAAGTTAAACTCAATTGCATTCTGTTAACCAATAGGAGTGTGTTTCTTATGCATAGTTATGTTGAAATCAAGTTCTAAAAAGCAAAAAAAAAAAAAGAAAAGAAAGAAAGAAAGATGTGGTTGAACCACCATCCTTTCATCCTTCAGCCCTTCAAATCCTTGATGGTGGCACTAATGTCTACAATTTCTCCAGGGATGTGATGCTGCTTTTGGTTCCCTATTTTCCCTAGTAGAGGGAACTGTAATGGGTCATTTGTCCCAAGGCTCACTGTGCCAAGTAAGAGTCTCCAGATGTTCCTCAATGCAAGTTCACTCACTGAGGTCTAGTCAACACATCCTGAGTCCCTCACCTTAAGATCAGCTCTGGAGGATTTGGTTTTACACAGCAAATCTAATCAAGCATTCAAATTTGCCTGAGCCTTAAAAGCCTTTTATCAGCACTAAGTCAAGGAAGATTAGGAATATCCAGCTCTTCCTCAGTAGGCCATCTTTGAGAAATTCTTCAGCCAAACAATCACATAAACTTGGAATTAATATACAGTTTATTCTCAGAGGTCATAATTTTGATGTATATGAGATGATTATATAAGCATCTGTTAGAGCAATACAAAGGGGGAGGGAAAAACAACAGCATAAAGACTGGGTTAAAGAACTGAATGATACAATTAAACTCTGCCCAAAACAACAAACCTCTGCAGGGAAAAACTTAGGAAATACTGAGAGAAAGATGCAAGACGTATATGTCAAAAGGCATGGAAAGGGGTGGGGTGGGGGCAGGGAGAGGGGAATGTGTCTAAACTGGACTGAAAGATAATGAATGAAATACATAATTCACCAGTAGAAGTATTTTTAAAAAGGATATTTGTTCTTTCAGACAGCCAGGGTTCACTTTCCAACACACATATGGTGGCTAACAGACATACATAACTCAAGTTCTAGGGGCTATAACAAAATTTTCTGATTTTTTGTGCAGCATTCCTTGGAGGAATGTGATACACTTAAACACATGCAGACAAAACACTCATATCCATAAAATAAAAATAATGTGTAAAATATTTTTAAATGCTTAATAGTATTACTAATTGGGGAAAATAGCCTATCAGTTTCTTACAAATTTAGCATATATTTATAATTAGAAAAAGAATTCCATTCCTACCTTTTTATGCCAAAGAAATGAAAATCCATGCCCTAAGACAGTTGTGTGAAATTTAGTAGAATTTGTTACCCAGTAGCTCATAAACCAAATAAATGTAGAAAAAAAAATTTGTGTGTGGGGAGAGGCTTAAGCAGAGATGGAAATGGTAATATGGTTGAAACTATGATGTTGGGGGAAGAGTTAACCAAAAGGAAGAATATTTGAAATCCGAATGGGATCCTATAGGTCAACAACTCAATTAACAAGATACTAGAGTACATGCAATATGTAAGAAAAAAGTGTATGCTGAAAGTAATGTTACAGTGTTTGAGACAAGTGAGAAACACCACTAGACTCAATTCAAATTTAAATCAACCAAATTTGTTGAAGCAGCCCTACTTGACAAGATAGTCTCTGTTTTAATCTGAAACTGCTGCTTGAAGTGAGGCAGAGAGGGGAAATCTACAGGCAAAAATCACAAGGCAAAAAATAAACAAGCCAAAAACTAAACTAAACAAAAATAAAAAGAAATAAAACAAAGGAAAAAATATAAAATAAAAAAAAAAATCACAGTTGCCTTGCCTGTGCTATGTAACTTAGATAGATTCAGAGTGCCTTTAAGTAGGATAAGAAAGTTACAGAAGATAAAACCAGCAGTTAATCATGTCTATGTTTTATCAAGTTTGGCAACAGAAGCAAATTTAGGGGAAAGGAGAAGGGATCTGGAAAATAAAATTCTTTACAACCTCGAGCTAAGAATGAGATTTTGTTTTTCTTTTTCCCTTTAATTATATATATATATATATATATATATATATATATTCCACACATATACCAAAATTACAAAGTCTGAAAATAAGCTACAGGTTAATTCCAAAACATGTTCAGGGATTCATATTTTAACAGTAGAGTTTCATGCAGGTAAAAAGAAATACTACTTTACATTCCTAAATTACATAGCAATGTGATGTATAATATTTAATATACTTTATATAGTAGCAGCGGGTATTATATTTACTAAAATAGAAAAATAAAAATTACTCAGTTTGCCTTAGTTTGCTAGGATCCAGAAATGAGGGACATCATACATCCTTTGTACTTGGTGACTGTGTTACTTCATTTAGCATAGGGCTTCTAGTTCTGTCCATTTACCTGCAAATTTCATGATGTTCTCTCTCTTTACCTCTTCGTAGAATTTCATTGTGTAGATGTACCACATTTTCTTTATCCACTCATTAATTGAGGGATACTTGGGTTGTTTATAGCTCTTTGCTATTGTGAACAGAGCTGGGATAACCATGGTTGTACAGGTATCAGTGAAATAGAATGACTTGTGTGGGGATATACCCAGGAGTGGTATGACTGGGGCAGGTGGTATCTTCATTTTGATTTTTTTAAGAGTTCTCCACACTGCTTTCCAGAGGGGTTGCATGAGTTTGCATTGCCACCAACAGCAAATGAGTGTTCCTCTTTCCTCAAAACCTCTCTAGCATTTGGTAGCAGTTGTTTTCTTGATCATAGCTAAACTTACTGGGTTAAGATGAAATATTAAAGTGGTTTAATTTGCGTTTGCTTAATTATTAGCCATCACAGTTAAAGGATTAGTGGGTATTGGGTTTCCAGATGGGCAAGATGAGAAGTTGATGTTGTATTAATCAAAACTAAGGATACATGGAAATGCCTTTTGGGAAATTTACTAATTAGTAAGCTAATTTCAAGCTATAACTTTAAGAAACCATTTGAACTTAATTCCCTTACATGCATAGAAAATGCTTATCCCAAAATTATATCATGGAGTCCCCATGGTTCTCTAAAATAATAACAGGGTATCACCAATGCCTTCAGTCACCAGCCATAACTACGTGGTAACTCTCTACTGATGAAAATACCACACACTTCAACTGCAGGACACAGAGAACTCAATTACTAAGTGACCTGGAAACTTTCTTCTTTCTGGTTGGCTTGCATGCTAACAGAAGGTGCTATGGAAGTTTCTGGGACTGAAATTATGACCAGAGTCTGTTCATTTCCATATCAGGAAGCTTTGGACAGGAGGAGGAAGCAGTAGTGTAAAACAATCAACTTCCAGTGTTAACTTGTGGCAGAGTACAACAGATGGGTCTCTCCTGTTTCTTGGCACTCTGGTTTCCATATCTCTTTGTTTTGTCCACTGAGGAGCCTTGAGCCTGGCATATATTAAGGAAGAGACAGTTGAAGGTGGAGTAACTGGATTCTCTCTCCTGCTTAAAGGCTAGCAGGCTAGGGGCTGGAGAGATGGCCTAGCGGTTAAGAGCGCTGACCGCTCTTGCAGAGGACCCGGGGTCGATCCCCAGCACCCACATGGCAGCTGAGAACCGTCTGAAACTCCAATTCCAGGAGAACTCCAGTTCCAGGGGAATCTGACACCCTCTTCTGACCTCCGCGGCATTGCACGACACGGGTGCACAGACCTACATGCAGACAGTACACTCATACACATACAAAAATAAATAAAATTAAAAAAAAATCAGTTAGTTATTATACATTGAAAATGTGGCAAATACAAAAGAACAGTTTTTTTAAAATATGCCAATAATGGAATAAATTAATAGGAAAATAGTGTGAGGTTGTACACTGACTATCAACAGCACCAAAAAAAAAATAATAATAATAATAATAATGAAGAAAAAAGCCAAAATGTAAAATAAGCATGTAACAGCTGGTAGGTTTAGAAATAAAATTTATTTTTATATTATAGGGGGCTGTGATTATCTCACTTGGAAGGCCACAGTGGGAAGACTTGTGAGGCTTAAATTAGTTTGTTCCATTTATTTATTTATTATTTGTTTATTTATTTATTTATTTATTTTTATGTGTCTGAATGTTTTGCACTATGTATATGCAATGCCCATGGAGGCAAGAAGAGGGTGTCACATCCCCCAGAACAAGAGTTAGCCACCATGTGGGTGTTGAGAACCAAGCTGTGGTATTCTGCAAGAGCAGTCAGTGTTCTTAACCTCTGAGCCATCTCTGCAGCACCAGTTTGTTCCTTTAAAGAAAAAAAAAGTCTGGTTTACCTTTTGTTTTATATTATGACAAATTATTTTACTCTTTAGCTATACTTTCTTGCTGTTTGATATTTAAGGCTATGCATTTGGACCCAGTTAACGACTTGCTTTTACTATTTGAGGCTCTTTAGGGGTTACTTTTAGAAACTTGAGGGGTGGCCGATGGCTCTTTTGGTTTTATTTCTACCAATTGTGTTAGCTGATACATGGGTCAAGGTCTTGCTGATAATGTACCTTCCCCTGGAAAATGTTACAGACATTTCCTCTGTGTTGACCCTCCTTTTTATAGAATGCACACAAGTGACAGTCCAACCCCTGGAGTCTCCATGTTCCCTCTGATCAAGAGGAGAGTTGACTCCCTGGAACTATAGGAAACTGTTAGAGCTGCTTCCCAGCTTTCTGGTCCCATATGACCTATTTGAACTAGGGTAAGAGTGAAAACATTGACAATCTTGAGAGCCCTATATCCTTATTGAACCCTCAGAAAGTAAATTACACCAGTGCTAAAATTTAAATTATGCTTTAAAATTATCAATCAAATAAGTCAGACACTAATTTTTATAATGAAATAAATTTGGCTTNTTATAAACCAGTAATGAGAATAAATCATTTGCCAGATTAATAGCTGCTTACCAGATACCAGGAGATGTATTAATCTGTTCAAGAAAGGAGACCACATCTGGTACAGTGGCTGCTATTGGTGTCACTACTTGGTTTAGTTTTCAATAGTCAATTGTACTTCTCCATAATCCATCTGTCTTTTGCACAGGCCCAACTGGAGAGTTAAATGGAGATATGGTTTCGAGGCAAACCAAAGATATATTTCTCAAGGTTCTTGCTGCTTTCTTCAGCAGCATTTGATTGAGGTTCTTTTATACATTTGTAATAGATAAATATAAACCAGATTGCATTTTTTTAAATGAATCATAAACCATGGGTCATGTTTCTGGTCAAGATTGTGTAGGATAAGTTAAACTCAATTGCATTCTGTTAACCAATAGGAGTGTGTTTCTTATGCATAGTTATGTTGAAATCAAGTTCTAAAAAGCAAAAAAAAAAAAAAATAAAAAAAAAAGAGAAAGAAAGAGTGGTTGAAACCACCCATCCTTTCATCCTTCAGCCCTTCAATCCCTGATGGTGGCACAATGTCTTACAATTTCTCCAGGATGTGATGCTGCTTTTGGTTCCCTATTTTCCCTAGTAGAGGGAACTGTAATGGGTCATTTGTCCCAAGGCTCACTGTGCCAAGTAAGAGTCTCCAGATGTTCCTCGTGCAATTCATCTCACTGAGGTCTAGTCAACACATCCTGAGTCCCTCACCTTAAGATCAGCTCTGGAGGATTTGGTTTTACACAGCAAAATCTTAATCAAGCATTCAAATTTGCCTGAGCCTTAAAAGCCTTTTATCAGCACTAAGTCAAGGAAGATTAGGAATATCCAGCTCTTCCTCAGTAGGCCATCTTTGAGAAATTCTTCAGCCAAACAATCACATAAACTTGGAATTATATACAGTTTATTCTCGAGGCATAACTTTCGTATATGTGATGATATATATAAGCATATGTAAGAGCAATACAAGGGGAGGGAACAACAAAAAAACAAAAAAAAACTGGAAAAAAAAAACAATAACAATTAAACTCTGCCCAAAACAACAAACTCTGCAGGGACAAAAAACTAGTGGAAATACTGAGGAAAGATGCAAGACGTATTGTCAAGAAGGCATGGAAGGGGGGGGGGGGCAGGGAGGAGGGAATGTGTCTAACACTGGACTGTGAAATAATGAAGAATATACATAATTCACCAGTAGAGTATATTTTAAAAAGGATATTTGTTCTTTCAGACAGCCGGGTTCAATTTCCAACACACATATGGTGGCTAACAGACCTACATAACTCAAGTTCTAGGGGCTATCAAATACCTTTTACCCCAAGGAGCACTGCACAACTGGAAAGAACACTTACACACAAGCAGCAAAACACTCATATCCATAAAATAAAAATAATGTTTAAAATATTTTTACAAGGCTTAATAGATTACTAATTGGGGAAAATAGCCTATCAGTTTCTTACAAATTTAGCATATATTTATAATTAGAAAAAGAATTCCATTCCTACCTTTTTTAATGCCAAAGAAATGAAAATCCATGCCCTAAGACAGTTGTGTGAAATTTAGTAGAATTTGTTACCAGTAGCTCATAAACCAAATAATGTAGAAAAAAAATTTGTGTGTGGGGAGAGGCTTAAGCAGAGATGGAAATGGTAATATGGTTGAAACTATGATGTTGGGGGAAGAGTTAACCAAAAGAAGAATATTTGAAATCCGAATGGGCCTATAGGTCAACAACTCAATTAACAAGATACTAGAGTACATGCATATGTAAGAAAAAGTGTATGCTGAAAGTAATGTTACAGTGTTTGAGACAAGTGAGAACACCACTAGACTCAATTCAATTTAAATCAACCAAATTTTGTTGAAGCAGCCCTACTTGACAAGATAGTCTCTGTTTTAATCTGAAACTGCTGCTTGAAGTGAGGCAGAGAGGGGAAATCTACAGGCAAAAATCACAAGGCAAAAAATAAACAACCAAAACTAAACAAACAAAAATAAAAAGAAATAAAAAGGAAAAAATTAAAAAAAAAAAATCCACAGTTGCCTTGCCTGTGCTATGTAACTTAGATAGATTCAGAGTGCCTTTAAGTAGGTATAAGAAAATTACAGAAGCAAAACCAGCAGTTAACTATCGTCTGTGTTTTATTCAAGTTTGGCAACAGAAGCAAATTTAGGGGAAAGGAGACGGGGATCTGGAAAATAAATCTTTACAACTCGAGCTAAGAATGAGATTTTGTTTTTCTTTTTCCCTTTAATTATATATATATATATATAATATATATTATATATATATACTATTCCCACCATATACCAAAATTACAAAGTCTGAAAATAGCTAAGGTTTATTCCAAAACATGTTCAGGGATTCATATTTTAACAGTAGAGTTTTCATGCGGTAAAAAGAAATATACTTACTTACATTCCTAAATTACATAGCAATGTGATGTATAATATTTAATATACTTTATATAGTAGCAGCGGGTCTTATATTTACTAAAATAGAAAAATAAAAATTACTCAGTTTGCCTCTGATTTGTCTAGATCCACAAATGAGGGACATCATACATCCTTTGTACTTGGGACTGTGTTACTTCATTTAGCATAGGGCTTCTAGTTCTGTCCATTTACCTGCAAATTTCATGATGTTCTCTCTCTTTACCTCTTCGTAGAATTTCCTTGTGTAGATGTACCACATTTTCTTATCCACTCATTAATTGCGGGATACTTGGGTTGGTTTAGCTTTTGTTCTATTGTGAACCGAGCTGGGATAACCATGGTTGTACAGGTATCAGTGAAATAGAATGACTTGTGTTGGGTATATACCAGGAGTTTATGGCTGGGTGTGGTGGCAATTTATTCTTTTAAGGTTCTCCACACACTGCTTTCCAGAGGGGTGCTGAGTTTGCATTTCCACCAACACAAATGAGTGTTCCTCTTTCCTCAAAAAACCTCTCTAGCATTTGGTAGCAGTTGTTTTCTTGATCTAGCTAAACTTACTGGGTAAGATGAAATATTAAAGTGGTTTAATTTGCGTTTGCTTAATTATTAGCCATCACAGTTAAAGGATTAGTGGGTATTGGGTTTCCAGATGGGCAAGATGAGAAGTTGATGTTGTATTAATCAAAACTAAGGATACATGGAAATGCCTTTTGGGAAATTTACTAATTAGTAAGCTAATTTCAAGCTATAACTTTAAGAAACCATTTGAACTTAATTCCCTTACATGCATAGAAAATGCTTATCCCAAAATTATATCATGGAGTCCCCATGGTTCTCTAAAATAATAACAGGGTATCACCAATGCCTTCAGTCACCACCATAACTACGTGGTAACTCTCTACTGATGAAAATACCACACACTTCAACTGCAGGACACAGAGAACTCAATTACTAAGTGACCTGGAAACTTTCTTCTTTCTGGTTGGCTTGCATGCTAACAGAAGGTGCTATGGAAGTTTCTGGGACTGAAATTATGACCAGAGTCTGTTCATTTCCATATCAGGAAGCTTTGGACAGGAGGAGGAAGCAGTAGTGTGTAAACAATCAACTTCCAGTGTTAACTTGTGGCAGAGTACAAACAGATGGGTCTCTCCTGTTTCTTGGCACATCTGGTTTCCATATCTCTTTTTTTTGTCCACTGAGGAGCCTGAGCCTGGCATATATTAAGGAAGAGACAGTTGAAGGTGGAGTAACTGGATTCTCTCTCCTGCTTAAAGGCTAGCAGGCTAGGGGCTGGAGAGATGGCCTAGCGGTTAAGAGCGCTGACCGCTCTTGCAGAGGACCCGGGGTCGATCCCCAGCACCCACATGGCAGCTGAGAACCGTCTGAAACTCCAATTCCAGGAGAACTCAGTTCCAGGGGAATCTGACACCCTCTTCTGACCTCCGCGGCATGCACGGCACACGGGTGCACAGACTACATGCAGACCGTACTCATACACATACAAAAATAAATCAATTTAAAAAAAAAAAAAGGCTAGCAGGCTATACTAGAAAAATTAAGGGCAGTAGATGCAGCCTAAACAGCAGAAACAGAAACAAAGGAGAGAAACTTTGGGGCACCTGCAGCTGGTGACTGGGGCACCAGGGACATCTGGCCAGAGTTAGGAGGCAGTGGAGATGCCCATCAGGCAGGAGGTGATGGTCAAAGGTGGCTGGCAGGCTGTAGGAAGCAGTGACATGGCCTGACCCCAGTGGCACAATACATAGGAAACACCTGGGACAGGTCTTTTGGTTCATGGCCAGGCTTCCCTGCCTTGAACCCAGATAAAGAAGTTGGCAACCAGCCCTAGAGAGCAGGAAGGAGCAGTAGTTTCTGTGAATACATCTCTCCCAGTGAGTGTTTGAGTCTACATCTGTGTGGCAGCTATGGTATTGCAGACTCCCTACCCATCTGGCGAAGAGCACCTGGGGGTCCCTCCCTCAGCTCCAGGCTAGACTTCCCTGCTCCCGGACCATAGTAACTATCAATGTTTAAATACCTATATGTCTAATCGCTTGTGCATAATTAGTAGGATTGAAAGGTTATTCCTGGACAAACTGTAGCCCATGAAAGGAACAGCCAGAACTGAATCAAGTCCAAAACAACATCTCCAGACAAAGTAGAGATGTTGTGCTTCTTGTCCACCTGTGCCCCGTCTCTAGCCTAAGAACAATCTGTGGGAAGAGGGTGGAGTGGTAATTTGGGGCTGCACTTGGTGTGAATGTACGTAAAACTACGCAATATAGTTGGACACTTTTTGATCAATTGTTTGAACATCAAGCCCCTCCCGCTGGATGGTGGGAGCCTTGGGTGTGGGCTGGGGCAAAACTGCTTGCAAATTGGTTTTATATGGAGGTGCTTGTGCTAAAAAAAAAAAAAAGTGATGAATCATTTAACTAACTGGGAATATAAAATGTAGTTGTTTTATTATAGTTGTATTGGGTTGGTCTCTATTTTTGAATTATACAACATCAAGTGTAACACTTTCTTTTACTTGTAGGACAATTAAAGGAATTAAGCTTAAATTTTATTCCCAATAAGTAGAAGTCATAGTCCAGTCATATAGCTTAAAGAGCAAAGTGTTTCTTGGTAAAATTTATTTAGCAGGTATCAACCTTGCCCAAACTTTATCCACAAGTATAGGATATTTAATGCTTAGTTGAATTGTTTAGATTAGTTAAATTTGGTGTAGGTTTTGGTGGAATGGTATACAATTGAAATAATTGGGAATATAAAAATGTAATTGTTTATCTATAATTGTATTGGTTAAGGTACACAAATGGCCTCTTATTTTTCTGAATTATAACATCACTATAACACTTTCTTTTACTTGTAGGACAATTTAAAGTAACTAAGCTTAAATTTCCTTCCCAAATAAGTAGCATACAGTCACAATGAGAACAGTTTGAGTAAATTTAATGAAAGCTTATGCCTTGGGCTCCTTGTTTATGGGTATCTGTAATACAACTTAGGCATCTATAGGTCAAAACATAAAAACCTAAAAAATAAAAAAATAAAAAAGAGGGGGTGGGAGGTGGGGTGGATACTATCTTTTCTGGGATACAAATGGAAAACTCTGTGTTCCAATCCTCTTGATAAATTTTCAATTTTTCTGATCTTGAAACTAACAATGGGAGGAGAATTTTAGTTCCCACAGGTAAAAATCACCAATCTAAATGCCTGAAAACATACAACTTATGGCTATGCAGGTGGGGACTGGGAAATGCCACGAGAGAGGTTGACCCATCTGAACATTAAAGAAAGAGGAACCTCAGACTGCCTGACACAGACACTGAGCATCTCTCTAAAATAATACCGGGGTTAGACTGTTTATAATGACCTAATGAAGTTTACCTTCCAGATCTATGAGAAACCTTTCCACCTCTCCCCTTTATAGGAAAAAAAAACATGATGGTAATAGAAACCACCCCTAACTTAAAATAGAGCCAATTGTTAAAGTGTAATTTCCTTAAAAACAGGCATAACTGGGGCTGGAGGGATGGCCTAGCGGTTAGAGCGCCGACCGCTCTTGCAGGGCCCGGGTTCGATCCCAGCACCCACATGGTGGCTGCGAACCCGTCTGTGACTCCGGTTCCAGGAGGAGAACTCCAGTTCCAGGGGAGTCCGAGACCCTCTTCTGCCTCCGCGGCATCACAAACATGGGTGCGAGACCTACATGCAGGCGGTACATTCATACACATAAAAAAAAAAAAAATTTAATAAAAAAAAAAAACAGGCATAACTACCCTTTTTAATTGACTGATAGGTATAGGAACTGTGAAAGGATATTTCTCTATCTAGAGCTATAATTCAATAGTAAAGTGTTTTAAGTTGTGTAATATAGCACATATATTACTACAGGGAAGCTCTGACATCAGCAAGAATGAATTATTCTGCTAGAGAATGTTGGCTAGGGGATCAAACGCCCCCCCCCCCAAATTATAAGGCTTTTGCCTATAAGTGGAATATATGCAAGGAGGAAGGCAGTAAGTTCCTGTTGTTGAAACCTGTGTGAGCATGTAAAATGTTATGAGACGTCACTTGCTAGCATACAACTGGCCTCTGAATGCCAGAGCGTGTTACCAAAAGGCCACCAAAGCAATACAGCAAAATTGGTCTCTCTGAGACAAGAAGACTCCTTGTTAATATCAGCTACACCTCAACAGCCTGGATATACTGTGTACACAGTGGCGCCAAGTGTCTGTATATATCAAATCTAATTGGCTATTAGCTGTCTCCTTGGAGAATAATTCATAGTGGATGCCACAAGCTTATGTTCTCAGTGGTTAGGAGATGTTATAAGCCACAATAAGAACTTGTCACCCTTTATAGAGAAACCACAGTTTGGGATTAGCATCCATCCAAGCATCTGTGTCTATGCTCACAGCTTAGCTTGACATAATAATTATAACTGCTTAAATGCCTGTCATCCAATAGCATGTGCTTTTGTTTAAGACGAAAAAAAGGGTATCACTGGAAAAGCTGTCAACCCATGAAGGGAAACAACCTGAACAGACTAGAGTCCAAAATGACAACTCCAAAGAAATTAGACTGTTTTCTTCTCACCCACTTGTGCCCCTTTCCCAAAGCCCAGGGAACAAACTGCGGAAGAGGAGGCGTGGTAGATTGTAAGGGCTGCAGAGAGATAGGGGTGAATCCTGAGACTACAGGAATATAGTCTGGACTCTTAACTGATCAACATGCCTGTGCATACAAGCTTCTCCAACTGGACTATGGGAACCTTGGGTTGTTCAAAATTTGGACATAGATACTTGCAAAATGCACCAATTACCTAATTATATGACATACTGAGAAACATCAATGTTATCTGCAAACAACTGTGTCATTATACTGTAGAATCCCTTAAAAATAAAATAAAAAAATGAATAAAGAAAATATTGCATATATCAATAATGAATTATCACTAAGTAGCGAAAGGGAATAAATCACCAATACAGTCACAAACTATGGATTACCATTGTGATAACTAATATTGATTGTCAATTTCAGTGGATCTGTAATCAGCTAAAATGCAAGCCACCAGAAGCTCCTGCAAATGATTTTCTTGATCAGATCTTTAGACATCAGAAAGTCCACCTTAAATGATTTATTTTTTTAAGATGTATTTTTACTTTGTATAAATGAGTGTTTTGTCTGCCTTTATTTATGTGTGACATACGTGTATCTGGTACATACCTGAGGAGGGCATCAGATCCCCTGGAACTGGGGTTACAGAAGGGTTCAAGCTGCTATGAGGGTATTGGGAAACAAAGCCAATTTTTCTTCAGAAGCTGCAAGTATCTTAATGGCTGAGCATCTTTTGTTGGCAGCTCTGGTGAAAGGACATGGAAGAAGGGAACTTGCTTTTGGCCTGCTTGGCTTCACTCTTGCTAACTGAAGACTAACAAGTCTCCAGGAATACCCCAGGACTTCATACCAGATTACTGACACACCCATCCTTGTAAGCTGACCAACTACCAGATACCAAGTCTCTCTATTGTGGCACAGTCATGGCTGGACAACCAGGGTCACACATATCCATATACAATCATTAAATCCATGTTCTTAAATTTAAAAAAATCAGCCACAAAAGATGAAGTTTGTATAATTACATTAAATTGCATCTAAAGTTCCAAGGACAGAATGCAAGTCATCACTTGCTAAAGGCAGACTGCGGTGAAAGCAGAATGACTAGGAAAAACAGTGAAAAGAAGCATTCTTAGGTGATGGCTACACCCTAAATCATTGATGAGCATAATACACTTAACTGTAGAGGCACATCAAATTGAACATTCCAAATGAATGGGTTTTACTGCATTTTCATTATACCCTAATAAAGCTAGTAAATAATGTTAAAACAAATAATATACAAATAAGACTCCCTAGAAAATATATATAATTTGTATGTAAAGTTTGTCTTTGCCTTGGCTTCATTGAATGCCCACTGCATCATTACAATAGAATTATTATTTTTATAATAACCAGTAAAAATCATCACCAGTACATCTTCAGAAAAACCATTCAGAAGTTTATTTTCTTAATACCTTTTGGATCCTAGGCTTTTATTAGGAAGCATCTCCCCACCCCAATCTGATGGTGATTCTGGGCAGTCTTCCCTAGTAATAGCCTGGGTCCAAATGGAATCTCTTTTCTTTCTGTTAACTCCTATTTCCTCAGCTCAGGTATCTTAAAAATCCCTTAATCATGAACTGTTTTCTATTAAAATACAAATAACACTTAATTGATTACTGTGCATCCAAAGGTTAGGTGCTGTCATGAAATTTCTCTCTTAAGCTAAATTTAATTGTTATACTAAAGTTTAGACAAATATGCAATGTAAATTCTAGGCAATATAATTATTTTCATTTCACAAATGATGCAGCTGAGACATCATAATTTATAGAGACATAAACATTTATAGAGATGTTTTGTTATGATAACATTGTGATTTACCTAAACTGATATTTCAGTAATTGTCCGAGGCTATGGTTAAAGGTTGATGTTTTTCATTGTTACTAAATTTTAATGACTATCATAGAATATATTTTGATCATATTTAGGTTTCCTGTCTACATACCCCACTTGTTTCCCCTGCCCAATTTCATATATGTATGTATAGACACACACGTATTAAGGTCTATTTAGTCAAGTTTGTGTGTCCAAATGACCTTCAGTTTGGGTTCATTCACTGGAGACAGGTTAACTTATCAAACATTGTACCCTTAAAATAACTGACTCTCCCTCTGTGATAGCTATCTTTCCAGTAGTTCCTCAGCTAGTGTATTAGTCACTTTTCTGTTGCTGTGATAAAGCACCATGACCAAGGAACTTATAAAAGGAAGAATTTATTTGAGCTTATGATTGACGGTTCCAGGGAATTAGAGTCCATTGTGGCGGGAAGCATGGCGGCTGGAGACTGGAGCAGCAAGCCGAGGGTCACATCTCGCAAAGAGCACAGGAAGCAGAGTGAGAGCAACTGTAGACCACGAGGCTTGTTAAAACTCACTAAGCCTGTATCCACCAGGGACAAGCCCCTCCCTGGTGGATGGTGGGACCCATGAGCTGTGTGGGTTTGGGCACAACTGCTTGCAAATTGGTTTTACATGAAGGATGCTTGTACTCACAATTTATCACTTATTGTTAAAAAAAAAAAAAGAAAAAACAAAACAAAAAAGCAGAGAAAGATGCAAAAAACTTATGGCAGAATGCATGATCTGGGATGGGTAGGGTAGGGGTGGGGTGGGGGGAAGGGAAGGGGATATATGCCTNNNNGTACCCTTCACAAACTAGTTTTTTTAAAAAATCCTTTCTTTCCTGTTTATAACCAAACGTAAAACAATCCCCCTTTAAAAAAATTTGTTAAAAAAAAAAATCTGCATTTTTTATGAAAAATTTTTAAAAAAAAAAAAAAAAAAAAAAAAAAAAAAAAAAAAAAAAAAAAACTCACTAAACCTTCCCCCAGTGACACACTTCCTACAGCATGGCCACACACCCCAAGACCTTCGAAAACAGCGCCACCAACTGGAGACAAACTTCTGAATACCTAGAACCTATGGGGGACACTCATTCAAACCACCACAGTTAGCATTAAGGCTTCTATGGCAGGATAATGTTTTAAATGCAGCCTGTCTGTTGACTAAATTTGATTTTGAAGGCAAACATGCATATACTATTCCCATATTTAAGCAAACCAAAATAATGGGTTATATTTACTTGGTAGTCTATGCCAAAGACTTCAGCTCCATATATTAAGACTCATTTGAAAATAATATACTTGTTCTAAAATTCAAAGGGTATGATATTTTTCTCATCCTGTAATGGAATGCTGACCCCTGAGCTGAAAAGCTATTGCCATTTGAGTAAAAGGAACTGTTATTAATAAGAGTCCCTCCATAGAACTTGTTGACATTCAGAAGAAGAATGTGGAAAGGTTCTTCAGACACTCACCTGAAATTTCAGCCTCTAGGTCTTTTAATACCCTGCCAGCTTAATGTAATTTTACCCCATCTGCACATGATCTCATGGCATCTGGATAGAGAGTAAAACTTTAGCCAAGGGATTGCAGGACTATAACTTTGCAGTTACAGAGAAGTCATTGTCCATGGTAGGATGAAATATTCTAGTGGTAGGGCTGTTGTGGGGTAAACCTTCTCTTATATGTAATCCCTCATCCATGCTGTATAAGGAGACCCGATAAATTCATTGGTTCATCTACTTACACTTAGACGAATTCCTTACTTTGATCTGGCACTAAATGTCACAACACTCACAAACTCACCAGCATATCAGCAAGAACTCATGAGTTGTCTGTAAGATTTAGCAATTCAAAACTTCTATATCTTTCAAGCTCTCAGACTATGCTAATTTTATGGCTGTGTTAATTTCCTAAGTGACAGACATTATGAAAGTGCTGAACAGAATACATTGTGATTAGGACAATGATGATTTTAATGGAAAAAGGTCAGCAGCTGCATAAATTGCACAGTACAAATGCAGAGAACTATGGCAGAAGTGGAAACACTCTGAGTCAAGTTTGGGTTGTCTAATGAAGTGGCTGACAACAAAAAGCAAGGGTTTGAGCCAGTGCCTCTGGTGATCTTTTTGGAGTGCACTAAAGAAAAGAGTAGTCAAGGTTTGCACTCCCTCTGGACTCAATTGTACAAATTATGTAAATTATCTGAATGTAGCATTAGCTACTGTTTGAATTGCTCTACAAACTAAAGTCATATTTTCTTTTCTGAACTTAAGGCCACTAAATAGAATTACTTTGTGATTTACTCAGTTTGTACACATGTGAAAGAATTATTTCTTTAAAATTATTTCTTTGTAACTTTCTAGTAGTTTCTGATATTCTTATGAGACACATAATATATAGTCTTTAGAGAACAGAGGTTAAATCATCAAAAAGATTAAAATATGTTTTCTACCTTCCTTGTCCTTATTATGTAAAGTCAAAAGTTTATTACATCTTGGCACTTAAACCTAATGACTTTGTCTTTTAACTCATTCTTTCTTGTATCTTCCTGAATTATATTAATCATTGATTTATTGGTTCTTGATTCTTGAAAGGTTTCTCTCCCTTGATTTCAAGTAACTTATTTCTTATTATTCTTTTTCAAACTCCTTGGGAAATTGTTATGTATTTTTGCTGATGCTTCTGTAATTTCTAACTCTCAAAATAAAGGAACAATTTAGAATCTCTCTCTTTTACATTTTTTCTCAATTTCTATGTCTACAATTTTACTTCTGAAAGTGTTGGTTATCTGTAATTTCTACATGTTTAATATTCTTAATCTGTCTTAATAGTGAAGTCATCTTTTCTATTTTTACTTTATTTTATTTATTGATTGATTGATTGATTTGCAGTAGTGAGACTGAGTCTGGGACCTTGCACATGCCAGCAAGCACTGACCCATCCTCATCCCTAGACTTTAATCATCCTAAACCATTCAGCCTAAATATGATCCGTCTGAGTGAGAAATCGATGACACATAGATATTTCTTACCTAGATGTAAGCATAGAATATCAATGAATACTTAATTTATCCATGCAAAACTCCATTAATTAAAATTTAAAATTATATAACTAATTTGAAGCAATTAAAAAAACAATTGAGCAAACACCTGATTAATAGGCAGCCCTTAATATTTTGCTATTCATGAAATCTACTTTTGTGAACCCAACCAGACATGATTTGTTGGAGAATGGTAAAAAAGTGAAAAAGTTAGTATGTATTTTGAAACTTAGCAAAGTCAGAAAAGAGGTGATATTGATTAGATAGTTAATATGAAAAGAAAATGTCTATGGACGAGAGAGAGAGAGAGAGAGAGAGAGAGAGAGAGAGAGAGAGAGAGAGATTATGTGGGATCCATTTTTTTCAAGAGAACTTTTGTAAAGAATGTGAATGAATAATATGCACTTCCTTGGTTTGGAAGAGAGAAGTAAAAATCATATTTCTGAATATATGGGACTGAGGGATAGCTAGGAACAGATTTCCATTCAAGCTTATCAATCTTCACATTCATATTGGCAACTGTCATTCTTTCATCATAAAAAATTCATGTGATACAGAATATATTTTAAAATAATTTAGAGGTGAAATAATTTATAGTTCTTCAGAAGAATACAAAAATATCTGCCTTCTTGAGAATATCATATCTATGTTAACATGCAAAATTTAATCATTCTATATGTTATAAATGTATGATGACATCACATTTCAACTTATATATGTATGAAATTATTGCTTTTAAAAGTAAAACATTTTTGAAGAATACAATACAAATTACTTTAAAAGTTCTGAACCATAGTCAAAGTTTTGTTAAGTGCTTACCTAATATTCTGCCTCAGAAAATTTATTACTATCAGCAATGATTATGTTATCTATTTAACATATGACCCAAACTCTGAAACAAAGAATAATAGAGCATGAAACAAAAACATCACAAAAGTGCATGAAGGTGCATTCCTTTTTGCAAGAAAGAAAAGTACAAGAATACAAGAAAAATAACTTTTAGAAATCAAAACTGAGTTAAAATTTCAAAATGCAGATGCAAATGCAAGAAAAAGTAAAAATAAATAAATAAAACCCACAGGATTAATCTAGGCAGTTCAACATTTACTAATAGGAGTTCTTGAGAGAGTACACAAATAAAATAGAAAAGAAATTACCAGAGAAGTACATCATTTCAATGAATAGAAATAAAGCATGTTTTCAAGATTAACAATGTCTTCTGAGTGCTCAATTTAATGAATTCTCATGCTGAGACAAACATAATGAAATTGAGCAACACTGCGGCTCCAAAGAAAAGATTCTAAAAATCTTCCAGAGGAGGAAAAAAAAAAAAAAAACAGTTGTCATCAAATTGCTACTTGGCTGGTGTCAGCCTCATAAGCTTCCTACAATAATCTTGCCTGTGATGGAACAGAGCAGAAGAATATGGCAAACATAATTTCCAGACAAATTTCTCTTCCCAGAGAAGTATTTCTGGTATGGGATAATTAAAATTACCACATTAATGATCTTCATTTCTCCTTTATTTTTATAAAGGATTTTAAAAATATTTTATTATTTTTATTTTATGTGTATTGCATGCATGTATATAAGTGCAAATGTATCATCCAGTGCCTGTTGAGTTTAGAAGAGGGGATTGGATTACCTGGAAATGTAGTTATTGACAATTGCTACCAGCAATGTGGATGCTGAAAATCAAACCCAGGTCCTCTGCAACAGGAGCTAGTGCTCTTAACCACTGGATCATCTCTCCCACCCTGAATTTAACTTTTTCAATTCACATATCCATTACTAAAAAGCCAAACTTAGGGTGCTGGCATGATAAATGACTTTATTAGAATGATGTTTAGTATATGCAGGACCAAGGATAAGATTCTGAGTAACTCAAATATAGATTAAAGTGATCTCTCTCTCTCTCTCTCTCTCTCTCTCTCTCTCTCTCTCATTTTCTCTACATGGGTAAGTTCTGGCCCTCTGTTGCATGAGGAGGCTTCACTGATAAAACTTGAGAGATGCATAATTATTTTCTTTGAGTCATATCACTTCCATGTTGAAATGCCTGGACATTTCCATCCCAGTTTCTTTCTTTTTTTTTTTTTTTATCAAAACCTAATTACATGGGCACTCTGCCTTGTGACCTGTGCTTTCACCCCCTCCTGCTTTCTAATTACACTCCACATGTGGCAATGTCTTTCTTCAATTTCTGGAACTTATGAAGCTGTTTCTCATTTCTACACACTACTTAGTGCTATCACCTCATACCTAGGAATACCATAAGGATTATAACTGGCTTCTTTTCTTTGTGGTATTCTCATAATTTAGTTTTGTATTAGGTCTCCTCTAAAGAGAGTTCCTGAAATTATTATTCCAAGATCCCTTTCCTTCATTGTTCTTTTCTTTATATAATTTAACATTTCATGTTGTTTAATAGCTCCCATTCTAAATCTCTTTCTTTGACTGTTGTTCTCCTCATGAAATTTTAACTTCTACACCCATAGCATACAACTTCATTGTCACTACTTGAAATGTATGTTACAGTTCCCATCGTCTCTCCATTTGTTACTCAGCAAGGATTGGGGAGAACACAGTGGGATAAACTACTTTCCTACTTGGTGATAGTGAACTTCATGCCTATTCACTTGTCTTTGGCCAGAATTAAATAAATGGGTACATGGACTGGAAGAAGTTGCTTTGTCTTATTGTCAGGATACTCAGGCAATCAGCCACAAATTCAGTTCTGTTAATAAAGAAAAAAAATCGCAATGGTACTTGCTAACTAACTGACAATCTCCACTGTGAGCAGTAAGAAAGAATGGCCCACAACATCTGAGCCATGTCTCCAGACCCACTGGCCTTCAGACAATCTTTAATATATTTCTAAGTGCCTGATATTCCTGTTTTATTGCATTTACTTAAAAACTGTGATTGTAATTTCTTCTCCTCTTCTTTGGGATGTAAATATTTTCTTAAAAGCCTCTTTCTGGATTTCTATTCAAGAAAATCTCTGAAAAAACCTGGGCACATTCCTTTGGGATATAAGTTATGTGAGAATACAGATTCAATAGGCACAAATTAGCAAGCCCAAATAGACAAAGCATAGAGAAAGCTCCAGAGTAAATCAGTCCATTCTAGTCATTCCATTTTCAAACTCAACCCCTTTCTCCACCAGACCCTTCTGACTACAGCTAATTCTAATACAGTCAGAACTCTTTTGCCTCCATTCAATAGGGCACAGCTTGAGACTTAGGTCTGACTTGCTTTCCCCATTGAAGTACCTTCAAATAAATTTCCAGTATGAAATGAATAAAGAAAGCCGTAACTGGAAACCAGCCCTTGTGTCCTCTCTGAGAGGTAGTTCTATTTTATTTAGAATATTATTCTTGTCACTACATGTGAAAATTTTCCAAATTTTCAAAACATAATTGAATATGGATATGGTCTGAAGATTCAGTTTTAACTATTTGTAACTAATTCACTGCCAAAAGATATATGTGATGTTATAACCAAGAGCTCGACTATATACAGATGACTTTATTTCAAGTCTTTAGAAAAGAAATATTATGAAAAAGAAGTGCAAAAATTTGACATTATAATTTCTTCTTACTTTTTTTTTCCTTGTGGGCAACTGGATTAAATTTTGACCAAGAGTTTCCCTATTTGAATTATATAAATTCAATCAGTGTTGTTTACATCAAGTATGCTGAAAAAGGTCAAATGTACTTACAGTAGAGGAGTTACACTATTCTGTAGAAATTAAGCCACAAGAACAAGTATTTGTTGAGTACCTTGCAAAACACATAAAAGCCTCTGTCTTTAAAGTGAAAATAAAAATACTATTTGTCAAAGAGATCAGTGCTGAAAATGAAGCACAGTAACATGTTACACAAATGCCAGTGACTGTCAGTGGAAAAGGCGGTCAGACAGCATAACCTACTGTCCTTCTCAATCAGGCAGGAGGAATGCAACCTTGTGAAAAACAGCTCAAGTAGGGAGATAAACAACAACAAAAAATCATATTATAAAGGTTGCCAATTATCATGGGGAATATTAATACTCATTTTCTGCTGATGTTGCTTTAATGTTAATTAGGAATCCAGAGTCTTTGTATGTAATGAAAAGCCTTTCTCATGCTCTACTTATTTGTACCTGACAATTACTAAAGTAATCACTTCAAATCTGAGCTCACATTAGCTTTTAACCCTTCTTCAGGTTTGAGCTCAATGTAAAATTTAAAATTGATTCTCCAAAATGTTTTTAATAATAATTTCAGTATGAAAGTATATATCAGATATGATTTGTAAGTAATTCATCTGGTAATTCATCAAGAAATGGGAATGTAATATTTTGATGTGGTATTTCTTTTTTTATTTATTTTTACTTTATGCGAACGAGTGTTTTATTGCATATATGTAAGTGGAGCATATGCATGCATTGTCCATGGAGGACAAAAGAGGGTGTTTATTCCCTGGACCTGAAGTTATGGACTTTAGTTGTTAGTTGCCATATAGGTGATGGCATCTGTACCTGGGGCCTGTGCAAGTGCAGCCACTGCTCTTAAATAGTGATGCATCTTTCTAATCCTAATGTTGGAATTTCATGATGTACATATTTACCAAAAAAAAAAAAAAAGATGGCAATATAGTATAATAGAAGAGGAAATCTATTACATATTCATGAAAACTTGTAAAGATCCATTGTATTAATGTATTAAAACAAATATGTATATTTAGTTGTTTTCTTTTTAGGTGGAAGCTGAAAACACTTAGGGAAACATATGTGAAAAAAGAAATGACCGTCGTGACAAAATACCAGTGGTTTTATTGGTTGATAATAAAGTCAGCAAGAAATTTTAAATGCTTAATATAAGTATGTAAGAAATGCACTTAGAATGTTACTTGGTGTATATTTTATTGAGTTTTTGTGAATTTCATACAATATATCTGAATCATATTTAGACCCTTTCTCTTTCTTCACTGCCCATAGATTAACACCAGATTTCATGCATTCGGTCTTATATATTAAGGCTTATTGAGTCAAATGTCACTCCATGTGAGTTTCTCCAGTGTAGCCTCATCTGCTTATCTAGTATCATTCCCTTGAAGAAGACTTTCTCTCCCCAAGCCAATAGTGACCAGCTGCCAACAGCCCCTCATCTAAGGTTGTGTCTTTCTGCCCATTTCCCCATACCTATGGTGGCTTTTTCTCTAAATGAGTTTGTGTGAGTCTTGTACATGTTCTCACTGTTGCTGTAAATTCATATAAGAAAGTTTCCCGCTTGACATGGTGGCACACACCTTTAATCCTAGCACTTGGGAGACAGAGACAGGAGGATCTTTGTGAGTTCAAGGCCAGCCTGGTCTACAGAGCAAGGAGTTCCAGGACAGCTGGGGCTACAGGGAAACCCTGTCTCAAAAAGACCAAAAAAAAAGTTTCCATCTGCCTAGCAAGCTATAATTCCTTATGGTCATGCACCACCCCTGGCTCTTACAATCTTTTTGTCCCCTCTTCTTTATGTTCCCTGAGTCCCAGCTGTCAAAAATTTAACATAGGTGTCCTATCCAGGGACATACACTCTGAAGTATCTTATTCTCTACATTTTGGCCAATTGTGGCTTTCTGTGTTAATCACTCTCTGTTTCATGAGAAAACACTGCCCATGAGAATTGAGGATGCATTACTTTTCTCTCTACCCCTTGTTCCACTATGTTCTGTTAACCTTAGGTGTATAGGTTTCATTGTAGATGTGTAATTTAGTGCTAGGCATCTTACAACCACTTATTTTCTGTGTTTGTCAAAATAGTTTTTCAGTTCTTTTTTAATGCTTTACCATTTTTATAAAATGGACTTTTCACAAATTATTTATTTTGGATTTGCTTCAATTTATATGACTTAGAGAAAACAATTATGCTCATTATCATCTGAGAGTCATAAAAGGTGATTGTTTGGTGTGCTGGATAGCTTAAGTTGTCAACTTGACATAGTGTCATTTGGGGAACTGCCTCCATTGGACTGGATGTGGTCCTGTATATGGAGCATCTTCTTGATTGTTGTGTGATGTCTGAGGGCCCTGAACACTGTGAGTGGTCCCACCTCTAGGAAGGTGGTCCTACATTATTTAAGAAAGCAGAATGATCATGGGCTAGGGGACTGAGCCAATAAGTAGCTTTCCTCTGTGGTCTAGGTTTCAGATCTTGCTTCCAGGTTCCTGCCCTGAGTTCTTATCTTGGGCTCCCTCAGTGATGAACTGTGACCTAAGAGATACAAGACAAATAAATCCTTTCTTCCTCAAGTTGATATTGGTCAGAGGGTTTTGCCACAAGAACTGAAGGCATATTAGATTACTTTGGAACTAATTAAGAAAAGGTTATTTACATGGAAACTATATTCCATACAATAAGACCCTACTCAGCCTTGTAAAGGAGTAAACTTTTGTGTATCTTGGTAAATCCTGAAGACAAAGTTATGACAAAAAAAAAAAAAAAACAGGGGAAATAAGACAAGTGTTGTTGCATTCTAATTCAATGACGTACAGTGAGAGGTCAAATTCATAGAGTCAGAATATAGTAACTTATAGGGACTAGGAGAAGAGGGGCATAGGAAATTATTATTTAAAATTAACAAACTTTCAGTTTCAAAGGATGAAAACTTGTATGAGTCAGCCGATGGTGACAGAGGTGCCTCAGTGTGAATAATGCCAATGCTGCCTAATTGTACAATTTAAATTATATACATTTAATAATATACATAAATGTATATATAATTGAATATATATGAAATATTTATACGTGAAATATAAGGATGAACAGTCCTGAAAGTCTCACATTAAGCAGCAAGGAACAGGTATCCCTGGTTCTCTCAGCTTCTCCTATCAGGTAAATTCCACTCAATCCCTGTTCGCTTCATTTGAAAAAGGAGGAGGAGACTCTCCCAGAGAGTACTGTCTGCCCAGGGTACTTAGTCATCAGAGTCACTCACAGAATGGTGATGAAGCGCTCACAGAGTAGACTGTATGTACCAAAGCCAAAGCACAGTGCCAGCCAGGGTAGCCTTCTTGGCTCCTGGGTGTTTATCAGAGGGATGGGTTCAGCTATCAGAACATTTTCTAGGTAAATCTACTGGCCAACATAGACACTTGCAGCTTTGAGCTGAAAATGGGATCAGCTCCTTTGATATTATGTATATTTTTGTAAAAAATTCTTAAAAGTTATATTCTAATACATTTTAAAAATATCCAGAATTGCAGATGATACTGGGATGAAGGTACACACCTTGAATGAGAACTTTAAGTGAAATATAAACACAGATAAAATTACATTCAACTATTTCCTCTTCAAAGATGTTAATCAAATTTTTATTTTAATATTCTTATTCTGGAAAGATTATTCTTTTTCATTCAAATATTTTTATTGTCATTAAACATTTTCCACAAGTCATGCATCATTTCTCAATCGAACTAGAATCACTACTCTTTCCATGCCCTCTACCCCACCTGAATCCTCGCCCTCTGCCATACATGACCTGCATCTTTTTCTGAGTCTTTCCACAGTTTTTTTTTCCAGTTTTTCTGTCGGTGTTGTTCTCTCCAACTTTTATTGCTTCAGTATATATATATATATATATATATATATATATAATATATATATATATATATTCAATATATACAATAAATAATACATACATACACATATCACGAGTTCAATGGAGGACGGTTTTTTTCCTAAAAGAATGTCAGGTGTGCCTTAAGAAGTTTCCTCCTTGGCAAAGCCAAGCAGCCATCAATCCTGCACTTATGCGGTCCACATATGTGGCTATTTTCCCACTACGTAGGTCCCCAAATGAAGTCCAAATAAGCACAATAGGGTCCTGTCTCATTGATACCCACTGTACGGCCCCAGCCATGATAATAGCCACAGGATTAGTCAAACAATGGCTGTCTAATTCTGTTGAGGCTGAAATCCCCTTAGATGCTCAGTCCACATAAGTTGGGTTGGTACTCCAGTAGTCCCCATCTGGCATTTGAAGGTTGGAGGATTTATGGAGAGACAACGATCTCTCAGTCCATATTGGAGGGTAATAAAAAGCTGTGGTCTCATGTCTTTGAAGAGTTGCAAAAGTGGGGGCTGCCAAATAGTAGATGCACTTGTCAGTAGGAATTGAAGACAGGTAAAACCACAAGTACTCTCTCTTTTTTGTTTTTATCCTTTACTGAGATCTCAAGGTTCTATGTCTGCAGAGTTTCTCGAGTCTTAATATATATATATAGATAGATATATATAATATATATATAATAAGTATATGGTGGTACTTTCCTTTTGGATGCTTAAGGCCACACTGTTAGCCCAGATTAACCAAGGTTTTTGTTTTCTCAAGGTCAGTTGAGGATCTGGTCCTCGGGGTTTTTTTGAGGGGAGCATGAGAGCCTTGCTCCCTTCAGCTTTTCATTCTCCAGTTGCATCCACTCCAGGACAAAATCAGGTCTTGCTAGACCAGGCTTCCTTTTCTGAAGCATGAACAGAATTTCGTCTTTATAGACTGGACACTGGCTGAAGTCCCATTACTGGCTTTCCAAGACCTCCCTGAACAGGAAGACTGGTGACCCACATTTCCAGGACATTTCAAGAGATGCCCCATGTATAATCCCCTAAGACTTGGTTGAACTCTGAGGGCAAGGAACAAAGTTATCCATTAGGTCCCTCTGCCAAATTGGTATGGACATTAGGTATGGTCGTTTAGCACCCAGAAAGGCTAAGTTGCAGCAGCCTGTTACATTGCACCTATATTAAAATTGCATCCTTTGGAAACAAACTGTATGTCATTGCCATATCATATTTCTTAATTCACATCTTTCCATTTTAATCCCATATTACTCTAAAAGATGCATGCATACCCTCCATCATATACCAAAAATCCAAGGTCTGAAAATAATTGTTAGGTCAACTTTACAACCTGTTTAAGGATTCACTGTACAAGTGCACAGTTATCTTCAGATCATGAGGAATATAACATTAATGTTGCTCAATTTGTCTAGCATCCACAGATACCATTCATCTTTTGTTTTTCTGGGACTGTGTTACTACACTTAGCATAAAATCTTCAAGTTCCATCCATTTACCTGCAAATTTCATGATGTCATCTTTCTTTACCACTGCATAGAATTCCACTGTGTAGATAGACCACATTTTGTCTATCCAATCATTGGTTTAGGGGCACTTGGTTTGGTTCCAGCTCTTTGCTACTGTGAAGAGAGCTGCAATAAATATGACTATAGTGTATCTCTGCAGTAGGAAGACTCTGATAGATATATGACCAGAAGTGGTATGGCTGGGTCAGGTGGTGGGCTCATTTTGAGTCTTTTAAGGGTCCTCCATGCTGCTTTCCATAGTGGTTGTACAAGTTTGCATTCCCACCAGTAGTGGATGAGTGTTCCCCTTTCCTCACACCCTATCCAGCATTTGGTATCTTTTGTTTTCTTGATCCTAGCTAGCCTTATCAGGGTGAGATGATATCTTAAAGAGGTTTTAATTTGCATTTCCTTAATTATAAGAGATGATGTTGAACACTTTTTTTAAATTTTTTTTAATTTTATTTATTTTTGTATGTGTATGAATGTACCGTCTACATGTAGGTTTGGGCACCCATGTCGCGCAATGCCATGGAGGTCAGAAGAGGGTCTCGGATTCCCCTGGAACTGGAGTTCTCCTGGAATTGGAGTTACAGACGGTTCTCAGCTGCTATGTGGGTGCTGGGGATCAAACCCGGGTCCTCTGCAAGAGCACTCGGTTCTCTTAACCACTAGGCTATCTCTCCAGCCCATGAACACTTTTTAAGATGTTTCTCAGCCATCTCTATTTCCTTGCTTGTGAAGTCTCTGATCAACTCTTTACTCCATATTTTGAGTGAGTCATTTGTCTTCTTCTTTGTTTTTTTTTTGTTTTTTTCATAGTTTATATATTCTGGAAGTTAATGCTCTGTCAGATGTAGTAGCAGTGAAGGTTTCCTCCCACTCTGGGTTTTTTTTTCTCACTAATCTGGGTGTTTCTTTTGTTGTATAGAAACTTTTGAGTTTAATAAGGTCCCACTTGCCAATTGTCAACTTTATTTCCTGTGCAGCTGCTGTCTCATTTAGAAAATCTTTTCCTATGCCTATGTTTTGTAAGTTGCTGCCAACTTTTCCTTCTATCACTTTCAGAGTTTTGGGTTTCAAATTGATGTCTTTGATCCATTTGGAGTTGATTTTTGTACAGGGTGAGAGGTAGGGGATTAATTTTATTCTTCTACAAGTGGTGATCCAGTTTTGCCAACACCATTTGCTGAAGATGCTGTCATTCTCCATTGAGTCTTTTTGGCCCCCTTGTCAAATATGAAGTGGCTGAAATTGTATGTGCTCAATTTTGGATCTTCAGTTTTGTTTCCTTAGTCTATGGGTCTGTTTTTGTGCCAGTATCAGGCTGTTTTTATGACTATAGCACTGTAGTATAATTGGATGCCTGGTATAGAAATTCCCCCTGTGTTGCTTTTTTCACTCAGTGTTCCATCTTCTCATGTCTTCTTCAATCTCCTTCAGGAGTTTATAATTTTTGTTGTAGAGATCTTTGGTGTCTTTGGTTAGGTTTGTTCCTAGGTGTTTTATTGTACACGAGTCTATTAAGATTGGAACGATCTCCGTGTATTCCTTCTTCAGTTGCTTGTTTTTGGTGTGCAGAAAGGCTAATGATTTTTCTAGGTTAATTTTGTATCCTGCCACTTTACTGAAACTCTTAATCATTTCTAGGAGTTTTCTGGTGGAGTTTTTAACCTCCCTTAATTAAACTATCATATCATCTGCAAAAAGGGGTAGTTTGACTTCCTCTTTTCCAATTAGTATTCCTTTAATTTCCTTTTCTTGCCTTATTGCCCTAACCAGTGTACAGGCACTATATTGAAGAGGAGTGGCAACAGGGGGCAGACTTGCTGGGTTCCTACCTTTATGGGGAATCCTTCTAACTTTTCTCCATTTAGGATGATGCTGACTGTGGGTTTCTTAAAAAGGTTATTCTTTAAATAGTTCCCTTTACTATTTTTATCTTTTCATCACAGTGGACTATACAAAACTACTCAAGATCACACTACAATGTTCAAGAAAGATTAGTTGATCAATATTATATTTCGTATGTCGCCTAAGCAAAATATTAAACTCCTTAGCTTCAAATGTTTTATTATTAAAGAAATAAATACATGCTTAATATGATCTGTACTTAATTATTATGCATGAATATAAGTATACATAGACATAGCTATATGTGAAATTCAAATGTGCATATACTTTAAGATGCATCTATAGTTGTAGGTTTCCATAGGGCTTTTTTTTTTTTTTCTAAAGGCCTTCAGTGGTATTTGTCCTTCTCTCTACGCCCTCCTCTGAGCTGCCCTTTCTTAGCCCATTTTACACTTTCTAGACTAAAGTTTCCCTTCTGTGGGAGACAAAGAGTGCCTGAAGTGACAGACTGAAGAGAAATGGTGCTTGGTCTGTAGCCATGGCCTTTGGTCTGTGGCCAAAAGATGCTGGCTGAAGAACACAGTGAGCATGCTTCAGTAACTTTTAAGATGATATGTTATGTTACCTTGTCAACTTCATGAACATAACATTTTACATAAGAAATTGTATCTATAGACGCAAAACTTATCTGCTGATTGGTCCACTATGTTATATAATCTGTCTGCTGATTGGCTCATTACTGGTATATTCTTGGTTTCTAGGCTGTTGTTAGTAACATTAGTTGTTAGCAGCATTAGTTATTAGTAACATTAAGAATTGTAAAAGTTAAGAAGCAAATGGTACCATTAAAAGAAACTACAAAGAGCAAGTAGACTGAGTGATTATTTCCCAGTCTGCCTCCAATGATTCACGCCACTGTACAGGGCAACTGGTGGACCATACAGATGGAACGGGAACCTTGCTGCAGCACTTTAGTTTCATCGGCCGGTGGAGCAACTGAGGAACCCTTCAGGTAAAAAGATCTGGCCAGAGTGTTAAGGGGGCAGGGATAAACAAAACCTAGAAATAGAAAAATAAAAAATAGAAACAGGGAGCTGGAATATAAATAAAATGGGCTCAGAAATATCAAGAAATCAGATGACTAGAGTCATAAAAGATTTGTTAAAGTCCAATGGGACTGCTATAAAAGATGGTACAACAAAAACTTATGTAGAAACCATGTTAAAGTTGAGTCCATGTTTCTAAAAGAAGGTTTTTTTAAATGTTCCTTATTGGGAACAACATAAAAAAAAGACTTAAAAAGACAATAAGTTTAGAGTCACTTCCCAAGGGAGCATTTCCAATGTGGCAGTTAATTAGAGAATGCCTTGGCTCCTCTAAGCCTATGGTGAAGGCTCAAATCTCCCGTGGGAAGGAAACATTGGAGAAAATAAGAGAGTGGGAATCCCAAACAAATGGAGAGGAATCAGAGGTAGAAAAATTAAATGGAGATGAGCTAAAACAAGATTTGGAAAAGGATCCACTTCCAGTGAAGCCCCCACCTCCACCCCTGCATGGGAAAAGAAACGAAAGAGAGAGAGGCCATGGAGAGAGATTAAACAAGACAAAGGGAGGCCACTACCTTCCTTCAGGGATGTTGATGAGGTTACCACCTGTATAAAAAGACTATTTAAAATTAGCAGTGACTCCTACAGGGAATGGGAATGGCCTGTCATGGAGGATCAGAATCATCAAAGATTTCACCAGCTGCTAAATTTTAAATCAATTAAACAATTAAAAGAAGTTGTAGCCACTTATGGTCCTCAAGCACCTTTCACTGTTAGCATGCTGAAAACTCTAGCTAGTATGAATTTATGCCCTGAAGATTGGAAAATACTATGTAGAGTGGTCCTTTCATGGGGCCAAGGTATTGTTTGTGTTTTTCCTCAGGACAAAGAAGTGCTGTGCTGCGGTGGATTCTGGAACAGCTGATTAGACAGATAATCCCTCCAACAGACAATCAGGATGATGCCAGAGATGACAGCAACGCGGATCCTAGCTGCTAACCCATCTAAAAAAAGTTGTAAAACCCTTTGCTACTGAAAATTTGTTTTTAGCCATGTGTGTTTTATTTTCTGTTATTTGCTTTGGCCATGCAGTAAATGTAAATTATTGGGCTTGTATTCATAATCCTCCTATGTTAGAACTTATGTATTGGGGAGATATGGATTTACAAGTTTATACTACTCCAAAGATTCTCTCCCCACTTTGGAATGATTTTACTTCTTTAAATATTAATGATGGCACTAAATATAATTTTACTCATTCCATGGAAAATATTCCCATTTGTTTAGGCTCTGGTGAATTTTGTTTGCCTTTGGTGTACCAACACTGGTTATTACCAGGAATAAATATAACCAGAAGCTGGACACGCTTACAGCAACTTTCTGCATGGTCTATAAATCAGATATGGGATAATGTTATTAAAGAAATGAAACTGACATTGCCAAATTGCCCTGATTTTACTTTATTGGATTAAATATAAACCATTTATATGGTCTGAATGCTTAAGTAAATTTGGAAAAATTATTAAAAATGGATGGGTCAATTGGGGACCATATGGGTTCTTTGTTAAAACTTGTTCAGAATGGAATGCTATTACTTGTGATTTGCTTAAAACTGTCAGGATGACTGAGAACCCGAAACAGGAAGACACAATCTATAATAGGCAGCAGTTGATGGCTTGGGGTGATGGCAGTATCGCAGACAATCGATTGGCCATTTTGACATCTCCTGCTGCAGTGCAGATTCATCTGTGGAAATTGGCTGCAGCTATCAAGCCAATAGACATGTTTAATGGAAGTTTTGCTGGGACTTCTCAGTCAGCTGCTATGTATACATTTAGAAAATTTAGTAGCACTAATATTACTGCTTGCATACCTTTGCCTTATGTAATTATCATAGGAATTTTCAGTTTTTCATCTAATATTTCCTGTATTGATTGTAGACTATTTTCCTGTATTAATACTTCTGGTAGTTTAAATAGAAATTAATCATTAATGATTTTACAACAGAAAACTCACATTTGGATGCCTATAAATCTTGGTAGGTGTGGTGGTTTGAATGAGTGTCCCCCATAGGCTCTAGGTATTCAGACGTTTGTCTCCAGTTGGTGGCGCTGTTTTTGGAGGTCGGGGTGTGTGGCCGTGCTGGAGGAAGTGTGTCACTGGGGGCAGAGCTTAGAGAGTTTAATAAGCCTCATGGTCTACAGTTGCCCTCTCTGCTTCCTGTGCTCTTTGCAAGGTGTGACCCTTGGCTTCCTGCTCCAGATCCAGCTGCCACGCCTCCCACCACAATGGACTCTAATTCCCTCAACCGTCAATCGTAAGCTCAAATAAACTCTTCCTTTTATAAGTTCCTTGGTCATGGTGCTTTATCACAGCAACAGAAAAGTGACTAATACAGTAACTTGGTACCAGAAGTGGGGTGTTTGCTGTGAAGAACCTGACCATGTGGATGTTTGGAGAAATGTGGAAGACTTTGGAACTTTGGGCTAGAAAGGCTGTTGACTACTGTAAGCAGAGCTTAAAGGGCCATTCTAGTGGAGGCCTGGAAGAAAGCATTGCTGCAAAAGATGTGGTTCCAGGGGAAAATAAAGACGTAGGCAGCAACTGGGATATTTTGATAAAGAGTCTGGCTGCAGTTTGCCCACAGCCCAAATGCTTGCCTGATGCTAAGTTGAAAAGCAATGGACTGATGTCTTTGGCGGAGGATATTTCAAGACAACCTAATGTAGAAATGGTGGCGTGGCTTTTAATGGTGAATATTGTGCAGAACTACAGTGAAGAAGAGCATATGGGGCAGAAAGAAATGCAGAATGTACAGTTTGGATCTGATAACTGCACTAGGAAGATTAAAGGTGGGTCCAAGGCATGTGAAGGAGAGGCTCCCTTTCATAAGGAGATTAAAGCAATTAAGGAGAGGTCTCAAGATTTACAAGTAAACAACAGAATTAGTACCTTCGGGGCAAGACCACAGCTAGCTAGTCCTCCAACAAGTCCAGGGCAGAGAAAAGTTGCAAATGTGGTTGAAATAGGCCAGGGTCCATCCCAAAATTGCAGCCAAACTCAGCAGTTTCATTCACGTGGTGCTGGCTTTAGAGGCATGAAGTTTGCAAGAGTGAAGGGGTCATCAGTTCTTCCTCCATGGTTTCAGAGAGCTGTCAAGGTCAGGCAGAGTGCAGCAGGGGTGTCCCTGCATAAAGTAGGCCCTGATAGGCCATTGCATGAAGCTGTGAATGTGAAGCCTGGTTGGCAGCAGACACCCCAAGAAGACTTTGAGATGCCAGACCTGTGAGATATTTGTCAAGGAGATCTGCATACAGGGAGTGGTACCGGCCTAAGAAAAAAGATGTATGTTGCAAGCAAAGCTGGAAGAGTTGAGCCATCTAAGCCCTTTGAAGTAAAGTCCCAGAAGTTGCATGTGGAGCTACTGGACTTGGTGTTTGCCCTGCAGGTTTTTGGTCTTGTTTTGGTTGGGTATTTCCTCACTATGCCTCTATTCCTCACTTTTGGAATGGGGATGTGTATTCGGTTCCACTGTATATTGGGAGTATGTAATTTGTTTTTTGACTTTACAGGAGCTTACAGTTAAGAGATTGGCCTGAGTCTCAGAAGAGACTTGGACTGTAGACTTTTGAATGGCATTGAAACTGGTAAAGACTATGGGGACTTTTAAGGTTGGACTAAATGCATTTTGCATTTTATATGGTCAGGAGCCTATGGGGGCCAGGGAGTGAAATGTGGTGGTTTGAATGAGTGTCCCCCATAGCCTCTAGGTATTCAGACGTTTGTTTCCATTTGGTGGTGCTGTTTTTGGAGGTCTTGGGGTGTGTGGCCATGCTGGAGGAAGTATGTCAATGGGGGCAGGGCTTAGAGAGTTTAATAAGCCTTGTGGTCTACAGTTGCCCTCTCTGCTTCCTGTGCTCTTTGTGAGATATGACCCTTGGCCTCCTGCTCCAGATCCAGCTGCCATGCCTCCGCCACAATGGACTCTAATTCCCTGGAACCGTCAATCATAAGCTCAAATAAACTCTTCCTTTTATAATTTCCTTGGTCATGGTTCTTTATCACAGCAACAGAAAAGTGACTAATACAGTAGGCCTTGGGCTCATTATCCTTTAGATCCTTTAATTTTGGAATTTTTTAAGAAGATTTTAAAGTGTGTTAAGCATATAATAAGAATTGTTGTTGCTGTAATTTTGAGTCTTATTGCAGTTACTACATCTACTGCTGTATCTGGTATTGCTTTACATACTACTATTCAAACTAAGCATTTTGTAGAACAATGGCATCAAGATTCTTATACTATGTGGTCCCATCAAGTTGAAATTGACTCCCATTTACAAACTGAAATAGATGTGTTAAAATAAATTGTAGGGTGGTTAGGAAAAAAGATGCTGTCCTTGAAGGAAAAATTGCATCTTAGATGTGATTGGAACTCAACTACTTTCTGTATTACTGAATTACAATACAATGAAACTGTTATGGAATGGAAGGAGTTTCAAGCTTATTTACGTGGTAATACATCAATGAAGGCAAAAATTATAAAACTTAAAAGAGAAATTGAGGATACTTTTGCTAAAAGTATGCTTAATGAGGATGCTGCAACTGTTGCACAAATATTTGCTGATAAACTCACAGGATTAGATCCAAAAGGAATGTTACAAAGTATAACTCATATTGTTGGAGGCATGTTTGGAGTTCTAGCCATTGTAATTAGTCTATTTGGATTGTCTTATCTTTGTTGTATTAGGCCAAACCAAGAAAATCTAAATTTAATCTGGATGAAACTTCTTACATTGAAAACTAAAAGGAAGAAACTTGTGGAAACTCAGACAAGGCTTGAGTGAGGCGTGGCAGAGGGTATGCCTCCTGCACTGTTTTTCTATATTTACCTACAGGATGTTCTTATGGGAGGTGACTCTTGGTCAGGTTCTGGCACCTGACATGCCCAGGATCTAAGTACCTATCACTGATTTGAAACAATACTAATCAACTATGGACTGGATTATACTGAAATTGGAAAAACTATGGACTATACTGCAACTAAACAATGGACTGGTCATTTATGCTCTTCTGGACTATAATGGGCTGAGCTGTGGAAGCAGCCAGTGCACGCAGGTTACTCTTACGGTTTAGCTTTTTGCTCTAAACAATGAAGAAAATGACAAAAAATGACTCACTCAGCTAGATGGCTGGTAGTCAAAGATGGGTAAGTCCACATCCTGGACTGATCAACCTAAGACAGGACCCTGATGCTTAGAATCAGGACTCCGATGACGGGTAAGACAGTCCTGAGCTGTAGAGACACCTAAGACAGGCATGGCCTATCTAAAGACAGGTATGGTTGGTCTATCTTGAGTGCATGGTAGCCCCACAACTCACTCCCCTGTGTAAAACAAAAAGGGGGAACTGAGGGAGACAAAAATTGCCTGGTGACAGACTGAAGAGAAACAGCGCTTGGTCTGTAGCCATGGCGTTTGGTCTGTGGCTAAAAGGCGCTGGCTGAAGAACCCAGTGAGCATGCTTCAGTAACTTTTAAGATGATATGTTATGTTACCTTGTCAACTTCATGAACATAACATTTTACATAAGAAATTGTATCTATAGATGAGAAACTTATCTATTGTTTTGTCCACTATGTTATATAATCTGTCTGCTGATTGGCTCATTACTGGTATAAATATTCTTGGTTTCTAGGCTGTTGTTGTTAGTAGCATTAATTGTTAGTAGCATTAGTTATTAGTAACATTAAGAATTGTAAAAGTTAAGAAGTAAATGGTACTGTTAAAAGAAACTACAAAGAACATGTAGACTGAGTGATTAATTCCAATTCCACCTCCAATGATTCATGCCGCTGGATGGCGCACACTTCACCCATTCATAGTACTTCATCTTATCACCCTTCCCAGGAAGCAACCCCCCCCCAATCAACCCATGGCTATTTATTACTTTCTTATTACTTTCTTGATTTCTCTGGATTTTCAAATTATACATGCAAATATGAAATCTCAAAGCTAACATCCAGCTATGGTAGGGAACATGTGGTGTCATTTGTATTTCTGAGTCTGTGTTTCCTCACATGATCATTTAAGGCTCTGTTGATTTTCCTTCAAATCTCATAATTCTAATTTTTGAAGAGCTGATTAATATTCTGTTGTATATATGCTCCAAACCTACATCATGTTTTCATTATTTGATGGATACCCAAGTTGTTTCCAATTCTTGGTTATTATGAAAAGCACAGCAAGAATGATTGAAACGATATTTCTCTTGTAGGGTCTTTTGTATATATTTCCAAGAGTGGTGTGTCTAGACCATGTTAGAATCTACACACTGAGTTCCATAGAGGCTTCACCAAGTGTAAATTCCTACCAACAGCTGATAAAAGCTTTTTTTCTCTACATCTTCATCAGCATTTGTCCTTGTTCATTTTTTGGAACTTTGCCATTCTGGCAGGCATAAGATAATATCTCAAAATGATTCTAAATTACATTTAATTGATGACTAAAGATGTTGGAAATTTGAGAAAACATTTCTCACCCATTCGTGTTTCATCTTTCAAGAAACCCCTATTCAGCTTATTGCCTGACTTCTTAATGGGATTTTTAAATGATTTTTCTTAAGTTCTTTGTATATTTTATAGATTAACCCTCTATCAGAGGTTTAGTTCCAAAGATATTTTCTCCGCCCATTCTGGAGGTTGCCTCTTCACACAAATTATTGAGTCTTTGATGTACAGAAGCTTTTCAGGTTCATATGGACCCAATTTGTCAATTATTGGATCGATAGGATTCAGGTTCAGAAAGTCCTTTCCTGTGCTGGCAAGTCCCAATGTATTATCTACTTTCTCCTCCATCTGATTCAAGGTATCAGTTCCTATGTTGATGTTCTTGATCCATTTTAGTTCAACTTTTGTGGATTGTGAGAGATATTGATCTAGTGTCATTCTTCTTAGACCCCCCCCCATCCAGTTTAACTAGGACCATTGTTTAACATGCTCCTTTTTCTTCCAGTGTGTATTTTTGGTTCCATTGCTAAAGTTAGGTGGCTATAATGTGTAGATTTAAATCTGTACTCTCAATTCTATTCTATTGTGTATCTTCATTTTGTATCAAAATTTCTTTTATAACAGACATTTTATAACTAAATTTCCATATTGAATTAGTTGAAATACAGTTACTTTATAGATTTTAGAATAGCTAATATGTTTCAGTAGTCACTATAGAAGAAACATAATTAAAAATAAACCTGGAGTTTTTTAAATCAAAAAAGCAAATTCATATTTTAAAGTAAAAAAATTAAATTTGGTCATATGCTAGACATTTACAATGATTTTCACAGATCATAAAACTAAGGTACTTCAGAATCAGATATTCCTACATGGTTATTATCACTATCCATTGTAGATACAGGAATTGAATATGAAAGATTTTTTTTTTAATTGGAGAATTTTTTTTCCTAAAAGATGTCATATTTTCCTTAAGGGAGACTTCAAAGGCTCCTACTTGGCAAGCCCAAATAACCATCAATCCTGCACTTGTGCTCCACGTTGGGGTTTTTTCTTCCCATAGTCCCCCAATGAAGTCCAGGAAGCATGCATCCTGTCTTGATTTGCCCCCTGCACTGGCCTCCATGATACAGCTGAGGCAGTCCAACAATGGCACTCCATATTCTGAACAGGCTGAATTCCCATTAGCTGCTTAGTTCACAAGCTGGGCGTCTCAGCAGTCCTCAGTCCACATTGGAAGGTTAAAAAGCTGCATCTCCTGTACTTGAGGAGTGCCAAAAGCAGTGACTATTTATTTCTGGTTTTACTTTCCTTTTGGATGCTTAAGGTCACACAGCCCCAATTAACCAAGGTTTTGTATTCTTGAGGTCAGTTGAGAATATGATCCTCAGGGGGTCTCTCAGGGTTTTTTTTTTTTTGGCGGGGGAGGGGGACCCCCTTGCTCCTTTCAGCTCCTCATCCAACAATTCTATCCACTTGAGGACAAAATCAGGTCTTGTTAGACCAGGCTTCCTTTTCTGAAACATGAGCTGACTTTCCTCTTTATAAACTGGACACTGGCTGAAGTCCCCTTAGTGGCGCTCTAGGACCTCCCTGAAGAGGGGGACTGGTGACCCACCTCTGCAAGACATTTCAAGAGATGCCCCCGTGCATAATCTCCTAAGACTTGGTTGACCTCTGAGGGCAAGAAACAAAGTTATCCCCCAGGTCCCTTGGCCAAATTGGTATGGAAGCAATGTATGGCTGTTAAGCAACCAGAAAGGCTAAGTTGCACCAGCCTGTTACATTGCACCCATATTAACATTGCATCCTTTGGAAACAAACTGTATGTTATTTCCATGTCTTATTTCTTGATTTGCATCTTTCCATTTCAATCCCATATTACTCTAACAGTTGCGCGCATATCCTCTATCATATACTAAAAATCCAAGGTCTGAAAATAAGTTTTAGGTCAGCTCTAGAACCTGTGTAAGGATTCCCAGTACAATAGCACAGTTGTCTTTATATTGTGAGGAATATAACATTAACATGCTCATTTTTATCTCCTTTTTAAAAATAATGAAAAATAAATTAAATAAAAATTAAAAAATAAAAATAGTTAAAAATAACATAAATTCTGCAAAACAAAGTTGAATTTATATATAACATACAAACATCTTATTTTATGTATGCATTAAATTAACTTTAGAATGCTTGTGAGATATAAGAAAATATAATACAAATATTGTAATCTTATGTAATGGGGAAAATGACAAAAGAATCTATATGTATTCTGTATAGATGCATTTTTCCCAAATATTTTCTGTCTATTGGATGTAAAATGAAGGTAGAACAATTAATCAAAGTCTGATTTTTCTTCATTTCCCAACAGGTGATTAAACACAATAGACTAAAAATGCTTCTTACACTGGGCATGGTGGCCCACGCCTTTAATCCTAGCACTCGGGAGGCAAAGGCAAGCGGATCTTTGTGAGTTCAAAGCCAGCCTGGTCTACAGAGTGAGTTCCAGGACAGCTGGGGCTACAGGGAGACTCTGTCCCAAAAAGGCCACAAAAAAATGCTTCTTACAAATATCTAGTATACTATGAAAGCTCCTATTTTCGTTTCGTTTTGTTTTTTTTTTTTTTTTAGTTTTTTTGTGTTGTTTGTTTGTTTGTTTGTTTGTTTGAGACAGAGTCTCCCCGTAGCACCAGATGTCCTGGAACTCTCTTTGTACACCAGCCTGGCCTTGAACTCACAGAGATCTGCCTGCCTCTGCCTCCTGAGTGCTGGGATTAAAGATGTGTGCCACCATGTTGGGCAAGTCCCCACTTTCTAATTTCTTAGAAAAGAATGGAACTGTATCTGTAAGTTATAGGGTCTTTATTCTAGATCAACAACAACAATAATAACATTTTTAAAGTGCTTTCTCTTGTTTTACATCTCCCCAAACAATATTGTCTTTATTATATTCCACGAGGAGACTGAGCAGGTAAACAGTAGAATAATATGCTTAGCTCCACAGACTCATCAAGTGATCTCCAAGGGAAAATGTGTCCTTGTGAAAGCCATCCCCTCCAAAATCCAGACAGATCATCAATTCCCTTTAATTCTTTATGATACATACTCTTCAGTTCTTCCATGCTTGCAAATCATGCTTTTATACCTGACTATTAAAATAAGATCAAGGAAGACTCACTTGGGTATAATTACCATGATTTTTTCTAGAATAATTTAGAAGCAGAGACAATATGCTATGGATAACCTATCTTCATTTGAAGAAAGCTTTTGATCTTATACAAAGCTAATCAATGCACAAGGACAGCACTAGTGTAGAAAGAGCAAAGGCCTATTGAAAAATATGGTAAACAGTCACAAGAGGAGATAACCTGTGTCAATAAGGGGACTAAAAAGCTGGCAAACAAACAACTCTCCCCCAGTAAAAGTCACTGATTTTGCAAATGGCAGAGGACATCCAAGGGGAAGAAACACTTTCAGGTAGTATCCTAGGCACAGATAGTTGTACAAGAAATGACTTCTGAAAAGAAAATATTCGAAATAGTAATTTTTAAAACAATGGTGATCTACCTGCATGTCTTTATTTGGGGTTTTCCTCTGATTTTCTTTATAGATATAGAAGTTATTATTAGATTTTCACGTCTATTTTATTTTTAACATTTTATTTATTACATTTATTTTATGTGTATGAGTGTATTGGCTGCATGTGTATAAGAGAAGTGCACTTTTAAAATACATTTTATATCACAGTGCTTTAAGCTGGTGATAGCTATTATCATATAACATTTTTACTGTCCCACTAAATATGTGGATACCTTCTCAAAGATCTTTATGCAAGTATTTATGAGGAGGAGGTTTGCATAAAAGTTTAGCATTTGTATCCATGCACAAAATAAAGTAGATGGTCACTGTGGTTGTCCATTGCATGTCCCACTGAAGGCCTGAATAGAAGAGAAGGCAGAAATTCCTGTCTGCAGATAAGCACTGAAGTGAGATTTATAGTCTTCTCTTCAGCTTGGGTGCTTCTCCTGGTTACCAAGCTCTGGAATTAGACTAGATTTTTTAGGATCTACTTCTTGGATCTTCAGTCCAGAGATTACTGACCTTCTAAGCTTCTATACTGTGTGAATTAATTTGTTATAATAAAATGTTATTCAGGATTTGCTAGGCTTTTTATCTGGAGAATCTTCACTAAGACAAAACAAAAGCAATGAAGCAATGAGCAAGTCTCACTTTAAAATAGCCAGTGTCAAGAAAATCCACAAATCTAATCTGATGAGCAATTTAATAATATCCTCAAAGAGCAACATTGTTTCCATCATCCTAATGCTAATATCTATTTCACCTTTTTCTAATGTTCCATCATTATTGAACAAGTCTGCCACTGTTGTGGCAATTGATGCCCTAGTTATTAATATGAATCATACACTGTTTCTATTAGGATTGAGAGCATCTGGCTGGCTGTCTATTCTACTCTAAATTATCTCTTGAACAGAATTGGATGACAGGCTCACCCCTAAACAACCACATAAAAAAAAAAAAGCTATTGAGCTGACTAAAAATAACCACCTGGAGTGGCATGGATATTGTGAGTTCTCAAAACCAAAGTGAAAATATTCTATATGTAAATACAAATTTAAATATTTTCAAGGTATAGAAAACTATAAATTGTATTATATGTTTTTAGATTTCAATTTGGTGACATAACTAATATATTTATAATTCAAAGTAAAAGTTTAAAAGCTCCTAAAAAGTTAGGAGGATTTCTGAATTGCATGTGATTTGGATTATTTTATGCATAATAGAATAATTATTTTCATTTCTCAGGGAAGGACTGAAATGATCCAGTTGCCTTTTATTATTGATTTATGTGTCTGTGTACACACACTTTTCCACCTGAATCTCTTGTTTGTTCTTTCTGTTTGTTCATTTCAATTTTTAATCAGCACTGAGTTGTATGATAATCACAGCCCTGACCCAGTAAACATTTTCAGCCTGCTGAATTTAACAATTGTACACTCCCATCTGTCTTTTTATTTATCTAACTCTCACTTTTTACAAAGTTTTCTATATGGTAGGGCATTTTTATAAGAAAAAAATTAATCATATTGGAAAATAAAAGGGTTGAAAACATAGGTCAGTGGTAGAGTGCTTATATAGCACATGTAAGGACCTCAGTTCAATTCTCAGGAAAATAATAATTAAAGAGTTGGAGGGATGACTCAGCAGTTAAAGACCACTGGCTTCTCTTGAGGAGGACTTGGGTTTGTATTGCAACTCCCACATGGCAGGTAGCGACCATGCATAACTCCAATTCCAGAGGATCTAATGCCCTCTTCTTACCTCTGTGGGCATTGCACCTCCTGGGTGTACTTACATACATGCAGGCAAAATATTCGTACACAGAAAATAATAAATAAAATAAATAAGTAAAAATGTTAAAGCCATAATATTAATAAATCGTTAAATCTGGAAAAAATCTATGCTTATAAAATTATATATAGATAAAAAACTATTTCACAACAGAAATATAAAGACATTCACTAATCCTTAATTTAGTATTATGAGAACTTTCTTCAGTGTTTTTAGATATATTACTTTTGTTATTTAGAAGAAATAAAATATATAGTGTCTATTTTTGAATATTTAGTTATAATCAATGAATACTGAAAGAAATTCCTTTGTTTTACATTACTTTTCCAAACTCCTATATTTCTATAGAATATCCCAATTCTATATCTGTTTCTAAATGTGAAACTTTGAAAGCTTATATAGCATGCATCATATTCATTATGTATTTTATACATCATTTAATTAATCTGTAAGCATTTGCTTCCAGGGAACTAAGTAAAGGTAATATCATAAATGTAGGCAACACAGAATTATCGCTCAAAACTCTCAGCTACCTAGATCTAGTCTTCTGGTTTCTGATATTTCACTAATCATTCTGAATCCAGTAAAGTTGTCATTCAATCCTTTTTTTTTCCTTATTTAATTCATTTGATGTTGAGCTGTTATTAAATGTTAAACCAGTGTATTATATAAAGGATCAATGAATCTCATTGTGGCCTGCCAGTATTGAGCATCTAATAATCCTACAGACAGTGTATAAAGCACAGGGCATGTGAGCCTAGGGTGAAGAGCTTATCTCTACTACCCCTTTCAAGTATCTCTTTATCTTATTCAATTGTACAAGCTAGATAACCCTATGGCCACATTGTCTATATGCTCAGGATACAAAAAATAAGGACAGCTTGTAAGACTAAGTTTTGCTTTTGACAAAGCTAAAATCTCAACAAGACATCATTTAATTGTTGTTCAAATATCACTCATACACATAAGATAATAAATAAAATATGTTTTGGTTAAAAGTATATATAGAACTACAATCTTTATTGAATATTTTAAATATACAGTGGCTTAAGAAATACTTGTCATATAAATCTTAAGAGATAATATTTCATGAAACAGACCCCTTTTTCTGTTTCATATAGAAAAAAAAGGCAGTAGAGTTAGTTAGAAAGAGGAGTGTAATATGTGATAATGTTATGAATTGAGGTATTTCCACCCAATGCAATTGTTTTATTCATATGTCTCTAAAGAAAAGTATGCTAAGTGTAGAAATAATGGTTAGCTCTTAATTCAATATGTGTCAAAGAATAAGAAGAGGCACCAGAAATATGAGCTTATAGGAAACACAGATGAACCCAGTGAGAAATATTCCATAGCCAGGAAGAGACTGCATCACGTAACCTCTTTACTAACATCTTAACTTGATTTCCTATGCCCTAGGATGGAAAGAAATCAAGCATGTGTTTTTAGTCACTAAGTTTATAGTACTGGGAAATAAAGAAAATAAAACATCCTGACTATAATTCACATGCTTGCATTTTTCAATAAATTAGAATGAAAATTAATCTATTTTATCAAAATAAATTGTTTATTCATATTGAGGAGTTGAATATTCATAAGAATTAGTGACTATATCTTATACCCAAATACAGTATGAGTCAAAGCAGTTTAAATTGTTTCATTATAGTATTTGAATATACCATCAGATCTAAATAAAATAATAATTTATCCTGTGTTACTATTTTGTAGTAATAGACTTAAAATATATTAGAGGTTAATATAACTAATATTTTACCCAGAGACATCAAATTCTAGAGATTTTAAAAATTATTCAGAGTTGTGTCCTTACAAATCTAATCTTATAGTTGGTTACATTCAGTTAGATTTCCTTCTTGCTGCTTCATAATTATTTAATTCTATATGGAATGTATTCTATGTATGGGCACAGAAAACTCAGTGAAGATTTGTGTAAGAAAATAAAAATTATGAGTAAATTAAACATGACATCTAGCAGAATTTATAGGAAATAAAAATGAATTGGCCAGATATAGTGATATATAACTGTAAAATCAGCACGTGGACAGGTGAGGCAGGAAAATAATGAGTATGAGGCAAAGTTCAGTTACAAATTTAATAAAAGGAAAAAATATCTAATTTTGAAATGTTAGTGCTGATTTCTTTTTTCTTTCCTTTATGTTCTTTTTCTTCTTTTTTTGAAATTTATTATTGTTATTAAACTATTTCCATATATTATACATCATTTCTCGATTGAATTTAGAGTCACTTCCCTTTCCATGTCCCCCCACCCCACCTGAGTTCCTGTATTCTGCCATACATGTCTTTCATCTTTTTCCAAGTCTTTCCAGAATTTCTTCTAGTCTATCTCAGGTCAAGCTTCATAGCTCTCTGAGAAGGAAGCAGTTGCAGCCTAAGTCCCCTTTCCCTGTGGCCCTCTCCACTTTCTTTGCCACATTCCACTTCTCACTCTCCATTCAGTTAAAGTCCTTGTGGAGTCAGCCTTATTGGCAGTTTGCGTGCTTTATTTTCCCATTTCNACATAGCCTCACAACCTGGGTAGTCCAACAATGGCAGTCTACACTGTGAAGAGACTGAAATTTTGTTTTTCTTGCAACAACACAGACAAGGGTGTTGAGGCACATAAGGAAACTTAGTTTCTCAAACACTAGACTTCACAAGAAAAGAGCGCTTTATTCACAGGACATAACCTTTGTTAGACTTATGTAGCTTCTTTGGTCTTAAATAATTTCCCTGTTTAAAATAGCACAACAAGAGGTCTCAAGGAAGCTTTCACAAGACTGTCTATACCGAATAACAATTACATAAAGGTCCTTGTTCTGTTTATGTAAGCTAGAACAGTAAATACACAGTGAGACAAGAACTTAGGGCCTCTGTGCCCTCAGCAGAATGTCTCCTCTTGAGATTCTAATTAAATGCTTTGTCTTGTCCTTCATCCTGTTCTGATTCTGCTTATGGATTCTCTGAACTCACATTGCACTGGACATATCAACTTATTAGGTAAAATGGATGAACATAGAAATCTCACTGACTTAGTGCGTGAAAATACATGTAGGATGGAGATCAGGTAGCCTCCCACTCCCTGGTCCTATATCATTTGATTTATGTGCCACCTGAAGTCACCAGAAAAGGAAAGAAGAAAGATAATAAAAATAGTAATTCTTAGTTTATTTAAATTTGGAATCAGTTTATTCACATTTTTCTATCAAATGAACATAAGCTTCCAAGGTTGACTGTGAAGTATGGTAAGTTTTAAATACTATCCTGTATTAAATACTGGTTCTCCATCCCTATTCACATGCTGAAACTTTTAACTAACAATGACACTATATTCGACAAAAAGAACTCAAAGTAAAATATCAGGTAAATGAGGCTGTATAGCAAAGGCTCTGATTTTATAGAATTAGTATCCTTAGAAGATGCCAGAAGGCTCATTCTTATACAAATACACAAAGAAGAGGTATTAAAATGGTGAAAAGATTGCCCCCTGGAGGAAAAAGGCTCTGAGCAGATTTATTTGATGTAATCTTGACACTGGAGAGCCATACAATAAAATTATTTTTTTTTCCTATTCTTTAAACCCCTACATTTTGTCATTCTTCCTTGAATTATGGAAGCTTTAGTAAACTAAACAAAGTAGGAACTGAGTATCTGGTTAATAACTTTTCCCCTTTGTGTTATTATTTCTGTTATCACTGTAATTTTATTTCATTTCATGGGATTCTTCACATTGAAAATCAGATACAAAGCATATAATACTCTTTTATTACAAATTACCTCATAGAAAGAAACTATCACATTTAAGAATATTGATTTATTTATAGAACTTCAATGCCATATGATTTATAAGTTGAAAGTATGCATGGAAATAGTATCTGGATCCGAACTCTAGATTTATTACCTTATAGATGAATGTCTCTCAAAAAGTGACCTTACTTCTCAGTGTACATGGGTTCTCATCTGTCATCTATGGAGAGCATAGATTCTAAGTAATGGTTGTCAAAAAGCAAGTGAGAGGTGATGAAATTTGAGAAGTCCATGGAGCAATTTTTGATATATCATGTGTGATTTATATGTATTTTTATAAATACAATAAATGATTGATATATAAAAGAAGAGTTGAGGTCAAACTACTTTTTTCTAATGGAACAAAAGACACTTTTAAAACATATTGCAGGGCAATTAACTTGTGTATTAGTCACTTTCCTTTTGCTGTGATAAACCACCATGAGCAAGGGAACTTAAAAAAGAAGGATTTATTTGAGCTTACTATTGACAGTTCCAGGGAATCAGAGTCCATTGTGGTAGGAAGCATGGTGGCCAGGGCTGGAGCAGCAAGCTGAGGGTCACATCTCACAATGAGCACAGAAAGCAGAGAGAGAGAGAGAGAGAGAGAGAGAGAGAGAGAGAGAGAGAGACTGGAGACCGCAAGGCTTGTTAAACTCACTAAGCCCACCCCAATGACATAGTTCCTCCAACATGGCCACACCTTCTGAGACCTCCAAGAACAGTGCCACCAACTGGAGACAAGATGTCTGAATACTTATAGCCTATGGGGGACACTCATTCAAACTACCACATTCCACTCCCTACCCCCCATAGGCTCCTGACCATGTAAAATACAAAATGCATTTAGTCCAACCTTAAAAGTCCCCATAGTCTTTACCATTCTCAATTCTATTCAAAAGTCTATAGTCCAAAATCTCTTCTGAGACAGGCCAATCTCTTAACTGTAAGCTCCTGTAAAATCAAAAGGCAAATTACATACTCCCAACATACAGTGGAACTGAAGACACATTCCCATTCCAAAAGGGAGGAAGAGAGGCATAGAGAGGAAATACTGGACCAAAACAAGACCAAAAACCAGCAGGGCAAACACCAAGTCCAGTAGCTCCATGTGTGACTTCTGGGACTTGACTTCCAAAGGGCTTAGATGGCTCAGCTCTTCCAGGATTGCATGCAACATGAATATCTTCATTAGTCTGGTACTACTCCCTGTATGCAACTCTCCTTGGCAAATATCTCACAGCTCTGGCATCTCGAATGTCTTCATGGAGTCTCCACTGCCAACCATGCTTCACATCCACGGCTTCATGCAGTGGCCTATCAGGACCTTCTTTATTCAGGGACACCCCTGCTGCACTCTGCCTGGCCTCTGTGGCTCTCTGAAACCATGGAGGAAGAACTGATGACCCCTTCACTCTTGCAAACTTCATGCCTCTAAAGCCAGCACCTTTTGAATGAAACTGCTGAGTTTGGCTGCAAGTTTGGGATGGACCCTGGAGTATTTCAACCACATTTGCAACTTTTCTCTGGCCTGAACTTGTTGAAGCAGACAACCCTTTCAGTATTTTCCTTTCAAAAGTTTGAGGATTAGCTGGGTGTGGTCTTGCCCTGAAGGTACTATTTCTGCTGTTTACTTGTAAATCTCGAGGCCCCTCCTTAATCAATTTAATATCATTTTTTCCATTGCTTACTTGTAAATAGCTGGGCCTCTCCTTAATCACTGTACTCTCCTTATCAAAAGGAATCTCTCCTTCACATGTCTTGGCCCCACCTTTAATCTTCCTAGTGCTGTTTTCAGATCCAAACTGTACATTCTGCACTTCTTTCTGCCCCATCTGCTCTTCTTCACTGTATATCTGTACAATATTCACCATTAATAGCCACACCACCATTTCTACATTAGGTTGTCTTGAAATATCCTCCACCAAAGACATTAGTCCATTGTTTTTCTTTTTTTTTTTGGTTTAACTATTTTTTTTTATTGATGCTTAGTCCATTGCTTTTCAACTTAGCATCAGGCAAGCATTTGGGCTGTGGGAAAACTGCTGCCAGATTCTTTATCAAAATATCCCAGTTGCTGCCTAAGTCTTTATTTTTCTCTGGAACTACATTTTTTACAGCAATGCTTTCTTCCAGGCTTCTACTAGAATGGCCCCTTAAGCTCTGCTTACAGTAGACACCAGCTTTTCTAGCCCAAAGTTCCAAAGTCTTCCACATTTCTCCAAATATCCACATGGTCACGTTCTTCACAGCCAACACCCCACTCTGGCTACCAAATAACTGTATTAGTCACTTTCTTGTTGCTGTGATAAACCACCATGAGCAAGGGAACTTATAAAAAAAAAGAATGTATTTGAGCTTACTAATTGACAGTTCCAGGGAATCAGAGTCCATTGTGGCGGAAGGCATGGTGGCTGGGGCTAAAGCAGCAAGTTGAGGGTCACATCTTGCAATGAGCACAGTCTATTAAAAGACTCTTAATGGTGAGCTGCTGTAAAATCCAAAACAAGTACTGTGTTATTTCAATGGGAAGAATCAGGCACACTCAAACAAAACCTAAGTCCAGCAAGTAGCTCAAGGTTGGACACCTGGGACTCACTCACGATCTTCTGGGCTCCAAAGGGTTTTGGCAGCTCCCCCCTCTCTGACTCTGCGATCCGTGGCACACACAGCTCATCTTGCAGTCCCAGGCCAACTCCATTTCACACCTGCTGCTGCTTTTGGTTGTCATCCCATGGTACTGGCATCTCCAAAAGCTGGGGTCGCCACTGATACTGAGGCAGCACCTTCACCAATGGTCTCTTCTGACCTCTCCTGGTGCAAAGCCTCAGCTTCTCTCCATGACCCCTACAATCCTGTGGTCTTCACTGAAACGGAGGTACACTTCAACCAATGGTCTTTCCTGACCTCTCACAGTGCCAAGCCTTGGCTGCTCTCTGTGACCCCCACAAATTTCAACACCAGAACCATATAGGAGACTCTTACACACTACCAAGTCCTGCTTTGGGCTTAAGATGCAGGATCAGGCCCCTTCTGGAATGCAGCTTCTGTGTGCTGACCCTGAAGAAATTCTTCCCAGAAGATTTCACCACAGTGATGCTGGTCTCTTGTTACTTACAGCTGATTTTTCAGCCCCAGCTAACCAGCATTAATTGTCCCAGTACAACAAATATTTTACTTCAGGTTCTGGTCTCTTGTTACTTACAGCTGATTCTTCAGCCCCAGCTGACCAGAACCCACAGATTAAAAAGTCCTGATGATCACTGCTTCCCTTTGAAACTAGAAACTTCTCAAGCCAGGCCTCCGTCTTCAACAAATCCTTCAGCAAAATTGCTCCAAGCTCCACAGCAACAATTTTTAGGCATTCAATGGTCTTCCCAGCCCAAAGTTCCAAATGCCTCCACAATCCTACCCCAAAACACCAAGGTCAGTTCTGTCACAGAAATACCCCACTCTACTGGTACCAATTTATGTTCTAGTTTGGCTTCCATTGCTTTGAAAAAAACACTCTGACTGACATCAGCTTGGGGAGGAAAGGGTTTATTCAGCTTACATCTCCTGGGTCACAGTTCATCCCTTAGGGAGCCCAAGGCAGGAACTCAGGGCAGGAACCTGGAGGCAGGAGCTGAAACACAGGCCAGGGAAGAATGCTGTTCACTGGATTGCTCCTCTAGCTCATGCCCAGCCCGCCTTCTTATAAGGTACACAACAACCTGCCCAGGATGGCACCACTTATTGTGGGCTGGGCCCTCCCACACTCCTCAACCATCAAGACAGTATTCCACAGATGTGGCCTCAGGCCAATCCAATGGAGCCAATTTCCCAGTTGAGGCTCCCTCAACCCAGGTGTGTCAAGTTTCCACTAAAGCTATCCAGCAAAACTTGAAATTCAATCATGCATTTCTGAATGACTCTGACACCTTAGAGAAAACCTAAGTCCCTTTATATGCTCAGCAAAACAAAACAAAACAAAAACATGATTCAGAGATAAATAGACTTTGGGATTCTGCATATTAAAACTGTTAACAAAGAAATTATTCAAAAGATAGTCTTTTCAAATTTGTTTGGTCAACAGTTTTTCAATGTATTTGAAATGCATTAGGTAACATATCAGAACATCCTGGGAAAATGAGGCTTCTGAGAATATAGTCTAGAAAACTTTTCAGAAGAACCTAAGGTGTATCAGAAATAGTAAACTGTGACTCAAGTAGCTGGAATGCCATGAAGTAGAAAGAAAATTGCTAAACCTAAAATTGGGTTTTCTACTCTTTGCAGTCACTGAGGGAATGGGAAGATCTTGTTACTGGACAGTGCACAGAGGAACTCATTCTACACATTACTGAATTTGAATCTTGTCACCAGAAGTTAGATAAGATGAGAAAGATAACTAGGAAGAGTGAATTGTTGAATTTTACATGCACTGTACCCAACAACAATATTTGCACTAATGCACTATCATCAAAGAGATAGAAAATGGATAAGAAAATTCTTTTCTATTTAACTGTTGGTAAAACTTTATTATTCAAGTTTAGATGTAACAGATATCTTTGCTGCCTGAAGATTGTTTGCATAAGAAACACACCAAGAACATGCTGTGAGAAGAACATGTTGTGAGTAGAAACAAACAGCTACTATGAAAACAAAATAAAATAAAACAAAAATTTTTCCACATGTTGTAAGAACAGAACTATTATAGTCAACAATCTAATATTCAAATCAGGACTAAAAATTGAATTCTTTTTCTTATCAACATGAAATCAAATGCCATATGAAAGACATTTTCTGCTGGTGAATATTGTTAGTTTTACATTGGCATTCTGAGATGTTTTCACTCCCACCCCTCCCCCCAGACCAACCATAATGTTGTCAAATAGTACAACCCAAATTTGGCGTTTGTTATTGTGATATTTGCCTTGTTGGTAGCCATTAAGAAACTATGGTTTGGCCTCCTGGTGCTTCCCACAGGCTGTGTTTCTACACTGACTGTATAGAAAGAGGAGGCAGAGCAAACCCACTCCATGTACACCTCAGCCTAGGCCACTGTGCCTGGTCTGTATTGTGAATGCAGAGACATGGATTTATTTTAAAAAGGGGGGGGGCTGGAGACATGGCTCAGTGGTTAAGAGCTCTGACTTCTCTTGCAGAGGACCCGGGTTTGATTCCCAAGCACCCACATGGCAGCTAAAAACCATCTTTAAGCTGGGCGCGGTGGTGCATGCCTTTAATCCTAGCACTTGGGAGGCAGAGGCAGGTGGATCTCTGTGAGTTCATGACCAGCCTGGTCTAGAGTGAGTTCCAAGCCACCTGGGGCTATAGGGAGACCCTGTCTCAAAAAAAAAAAAATACAACTGATTCATTCTGGTCTATTTGGCAAGACCTTGTTTAAAATAAAGAGAACTAAGTGGGCTTGGAGCTTAGACCTGGAACCCTAGCACTAGTGAGGTAAGAGAAGANTATATATATATATGCAAGTACTTTTCACATTGGAACTGAGTCACAAAGGCAAACTCCTAGGACTGCTTCAAATGGGCTGCTGCATCTTTCTTATGCTAGATTTAAAGGCTGTGTGTGACTATATATACATATATATACATATATATATATCTCCTCTCCCATTTCTAAGTTTTATTAAAGGGATATTTAGAAATATTCAAATACACTGAAATATTGAAGAGAGCACATAGAAATTAAAAGAGTAAATCACTTTATTTTAAAATTATTGAAACAAAATATAGATATAATGGAGTAAATGACTTTACTAAAACAACCAGCATAGTGATAATGTAGTTATATAGAATTCACACATGATTAGAAATTCTAAAGAAATTTCACAGAGAGCATGCATTCTATAGAATTTATCACTAATATATTTTTGTAATGATATAAATGGTTATTTTGGTAAAAAATTGGAAATTAAACTTATAGGATCTCAAATTAGGAGGCAGTGATTTTGTGAAACAATATAATGTTCTAAAAGACCAAACTATAGGATGATATCATTAGAAACTTGTAAATATAAAATGCAATGTGAAGGATTCCTTTGGATCAGTAACTATATCAATAGTGTGTCTATCCCAATTATATTTTAGGTAAACTGTTGCTATTTTTCCTATCACAAAATATACACAAGATATTTTGAGATAAAATGTTAAATATTTTAGTCACAAAATTTAGCTATTGTCTTCTACTTGTATGGATATTATACAAAATAGAAACAAAGCATTTAATTAAACAACTCAAATATTTTTTTAAAAAGTAATAAAGTAATAGGTCCTGGGCTGGAGAGATGGCCTGGCGGTTGAGAGTGCTGACCGCTCTTACAGAGGACCCGGGTTCGGTCCTCAGCACCCACATGGCAGCCGAGAACAGTCTGAAACTCCAATTCCAGGGGAACTCCAGTTCCAGGGGAATTCTGAGACCCTCTTCTGACCTCCGTGGCATTGCACGACACAGGTGCACAAACTTGCATGCAGACAGTGCATTCAAACACGTACAGAAATAAATAAAAAATTAAAAGAAAAAAAAGTAATAGGTCCTTAATTAGGGTTCTATGTTTGAACCAGCCATGGGTTTGGGGTCTAGTTAACAGTATCAATCATGAGTTCCATCTTGTGAAGTCAGTTTTAAATCCAATGAGATGTTAGTTATCCACATAGCTTTCATACCATTATTGCATCAGTGGCCATATCCTGCCAGGGGAGTCATTATTGTAGCTCACAAGGTGCACAGCTGGGTAAAGCTGAGGATCATTGTCCTCCAGTGGCTGCATAAATAGAACCTTCCAGCATATGAAAGCTAGACCATGAGAGAGAAGCTTCCAGGTACATTCCAGCTTGATTTCATCATGTCCTATGACACAGTACATCATGTCCTCATGGACAGAGTTTTACCACCAAGTTCCACAGGGAAACAAGGAGTAATAGACACAGACCTCAATGTTTGCAGGAAGGGTTGGGTCTATGGGATCTTACCAGCAACTCAATTATAAGTAAACCTTTCCTGGGCTGGAGAGATGGCCTAGAGGTTAAGAGCGCCGACCACTCTTTCAGAGGACCTGGGTTCGATCCCCAGCACCCACATGGTGGCTGAGAACCGTCTGTGACTCCAATTCTAGGAGAACTCCAGTTCCAGGGGAATAGGACACCCTCTTCTGACCTCCATAGCATTGAACGACATGGGTGCACAAACCTGCATGCAGACAGTACATTCATACACATAAAAGTAAATAAATAAATAAATAAATAAATAAATAAATAAATAAATAAATAATAAAATAAGTAAACCTTTCCTGATCCTGGGCTTTATATTTGATAGTTTATTGTATCTGGAAGAGGCATTTGTTCCTCTGTTATAAGGTAACTTTATGTAAACCTTTTAATATATGTGTAAGTATATGTTCCACGATAGTGGGCTCCTGCATGGCATTTTCAAAAGTAATCAATGTTAGTTATTTCTCCCTATTCTGACTGTTCTTTCCTCCTCTGCCATCCCATACCTGTTTAAGATTTTCATATATATATATCTATCTGACTCAAGATATATAATATGTGTTGGTTGTGTGTGTGTGTGTGTGTGTGTGTAATGATATTAATCAAGGGAGAAGTCATGAAATTGAGAGGGAGTGATGACAATGTGGGAAGAGATGGAAGGGAGACATGGGGTGGTGATGTAAATATAGAGCTCATATAAAAATAAATATGTTAAGAGTAAAACATTCTTAGGCACATAGATGAGGGCTATATCTCTTCAAACATTTAGTGAGGGGAGTCCTAGAGAACCCCAAATAATTTAAAGCACTGCTATTCCTCTTGATTTAGTACTAGAGCTTGATGTTAAGAGCCTATTACTGAGGACACCATATACGTTGGTCATAGGACATGAAGAAATCAAGCTGGTGGTTTACTGAGAAGCTTTCTGCATGCTAGTTACTTTTAATAGTGTCTGAAGTTACTATTAAGGCTATTGTGGGAGAAAAACCGTCAGCAGTCTTAAAACTCTGAACGCAGCAAATTACTTCAATAATGACTGGCATAACAAGACATACTTATGGTGTCTTGTGACAAAAAAAGTAAGGTGGCAATCAGCCACTTGGATTGGATTTAACACCTGCTTCACTAGAGAAGTAACTTATGCCTGGAATTTCCTATGTGCCAGGAGTGAGCCTACTACTATCATTTACTAAATGGAAAAGTACCAAACTGCTCTCTAATTGGTTATCACTACTGCTTCTTTCATACTTCATCTGAAAAGTGTCTCTGTCTAGTGTATAGGGGTTAATGATGATGAAATCTCTACCTGGTTTTAATTTTAATTTAATATGATGGTTAAAGATGATGAACATTTTTAAAAGTATTATCTCTCGTTCCCATTTCAGCTTTAGAAAATTCACTGTTTACATTCTTGTCCCAATTTGTTTGCTTTGTTTTATATATATTTTGATGGTTAGGTTTTTGAGGTCTTTGTACATTCTAGATAGTAACATCTTTAGATGTACAGATGATAAAGATGTTGGCCTATTCTGTGAGTTGTTTCTTCATAGGAATGGTGGTTTCCTTTATAATGTAGAAACGTTTTCATTTCACGAGGACCAATTTTTCAATTACTGGACTATAGTGGCTTGAATGAGATTGGCCCCCATAGGCTCCAAGTATTTGGGCACTTTCTCTCCAGTGGGTGGAGGAAGCACACCTCTGAGGGAAGGCTCAGAGAATTCAAAATGCTTTGCCAATCGTCAGTCAACCAATCACCAGTCAATCTCTCTCTCTCTCTCTCTCTCTCTCTCTCTCTCTCTCTCTCTCTCTCCTCTTTGCCCACTTGAAGATGTGAAGCTCTACTTTCTACTGCTGCTTGGGCAACTCCTGCCACCATGCCTCCCTCCTGTGATAGACTAATTTCCTCAACACCATCCTTAAGCTCAAATAAAGTCTTCCTTTTATAAGTTCTCTCGGCCCTGGAAGTTCTATCACAGCAACAGAAAAATGACTAAGTAGATGGGCTTAATGCTTCTGCTATAGGAACCCTGTTCAGAAAGTCATTTCCTGTGTCTATAATTTCCACTCTATTCCCTACTTTCTCCTCTATCTGATTTAAGATATTGTGTGTTGTGTTGATACATTTGGAGTTGAGTTTTGATGATGAGAAATAAGGGTTTAGTTTCATTGTGCATGCAGCTAGCCAGTTGGTCCAGCAATATTTGTTAAATACGATTTTTCTTCAGTATGTGTTTTTGGCTTATTTTTCAATTAAAATTGAAGGTCAGAAGAAAACAATGAGAGTGGAGTTCTGTTTGCAAAGCCATGCTCATTTGTGGCTAAATATGTTTGTAAGCATTTCCAGAGAAAATAGTAGCAACTGAGAGAAACATACTGTAAGAACAGTTTGTAATATAAAAAGTGCTCTTTAAATACTATTTGGTGCCACCTAAACAACTTGATTGACATGTAGATGTTTATTGTGCATCTTAATGGACTTAATTGAAATGTTCAACAAATTTGGATCCTGTAGAATAATTGAAAAGCAACTGATAATGCTAAGAATACATGGAATACAGTAAGAATCTAGAAGTACCAAGCTCTATGGATACCGTGAGAGATTGAACATATTTGTGATTGGTTACCTCATCACAAAGCTGATGGATCCAAAATAAACCGTGGAATCAATTATTTGAGAACTTTATAAATTAAGGGTCAACCTCTCAATGACTGGGTGGAATAGTTTCGAGTTATCGCTACCTAGGATTTACTTTTACAACAGGGATCATAACAGAGATTAGAAGAGAGGGAGCACTGTGTTTTCTTTTTTTAACCTCCCCCATCAGCACTTCACATCCTCTATTTTTTAAGTCCTATTGAGTTTTATTTTTGATCTCCAAATTCTCTTGGATGTGGGTCCATACCATAGAGGCTGGTCAGCTTATGCAGCACCACACCTTTAAAGAAAACCGAATTTCACTCATTGCCAATAGTTCCTCTGCTAAGGCTAGGGCTTCTTGCCCCACAGGAGCAAGAATCCTTTATCCCTGGATTTCATTTTGTTTACCCTTGTGTAGATCTTGTGCATGCTCTCATAAGGACTGTGTGTTCATTTATGTATTCATCCACCACCTCTGGTCTTCAAATTCTTCTGCCCAATCATCTGCAATGGCCCCAGGGCTTTGGGAGGAGAAGGTATGGTATATGTGTCCTATTTACTGCTGGACATTCCTCAGTCTCTTATTTTCTCCACCTTGATCAGTTGTGGGTCTATGTCCTAACAACCACCAGCTTTAATCTTTTCTGGTAAGACTTGAAAGTTGACTTAAATTATAAGCACAAAATTCTTAGGAATCAGAAGTAAGTTTAATAGTATACCCATTCTTCAAGAAAATAACAGTAGTATCTCCTTTATGGCCTCTATAAGTTTTGCCATAAGAAGTTGAAAACTGTTCTATCAAATAGTTCTCTTACTTCTACCAACAAAAGGAGAGAAAGAATGTAACAATATTCTGATGACTTGATTGATCAAAGTCTTTCAATACTTGCCCATGAAACATGATTTAAAATAGATTTTCTCATTATTATTATTTAATGTTTTGCAAGTTTCTCAGTTGGGCAGATGAATTAATATCATTAAATGGAGTGGGTCAATATCATGGAGCTAGGACCTAGCAGGTGCTCAGCTCAACACAGGGTTTCTGGTCTTTATTTATAATGTACTTTTATGTTAATCACATGAACAACTTGTATACCAGAATGCCTGTGATTAATCTTTATCTAAATGAACCACTAAGTGGAAAAGCAAAACAACTAAATTACTCATTAAATATGGATATACTTTATAACAAACACAATAATCAATTTAAATATAATAGCAAAAACTACACATGACCTGTGACTAGGGAGAGCGAAAACACTTAAATTGTTCACAAAACTTTATTAATCAATTATACTCCTATTCATAGCTTTAAACATGTAGCATGTTGCAAGATTATATAATTTTATAAAGTCAAATATCTAAAGAATGTTTCTTTTAAATTCAAGGTCAGAATAAGTATCTTACCAATATTTTACTTAAAGATTAACCATTAATTACCTCTTTTTGAAGTCTACCAGTTACAATGTATACAAGTAAACCTTCATTTATAAAGGAGTGTTATTATATTTAAGTATAAAATTAATTCAGCTAATTTTTTATTTAATTTGGTTAATATTTAAATTGTATTCATTTTTCTTTTATGTGTATTAATGTTTTGCCTGCAAGCAAGCAATTAAGAGCATCTCTGCATGCAATACCCAGATCCCCTGGAACTAGAGTTACAAACGATTGTTAACAGTTGTATATCTGGTGAGAAATTGAGCACAGGTCCTCTGAAAGATCAACAAGCTCTCTTAAATCACTAAAACATCTCTCCAACCTCCCAAATTACCTATCACATTTTGTAAATTAAATACTTCAATAGTCATCTCCAAAGTTAGCTTATTTAATTCAATTATCACAAAATTGGATTTTAAGTATATTAACCTCAAAAAAACTCAAGAACATTGACAGATTTTCTAAAATGATTTTCTTCTTCAAACAAACAGGTATCTATCTACCCCTTCAAGGGAAGGTGATAAACAAACTCAAAATAAAATACATTTTTCATGAAAATTATCTGAACAGTGGCAGACAATCAGGAATTGTTTTAAAAAACATGTAGCCTTACATTTTACTCTTCAATGATGCACAGATGTATAGAAAACACAAGAAGAAAAAGTTACACTTGTGAGAGAAATATCAACTGCAGAAACATTAAAAAAATCATATGGAAAATAGTCTGTAGAGTATTCAATTATTTGTTAGTTTTGATTGACAGATGTAGAAGTTCATTTGATTTGTATACATTTTATATGATGTATAAAAAGATCAAATGAAACGTATTCTTAAGGAGATCTCTAAGATGGCTGGAAAGACAGCTCAGTGGTTAAGGGGACTAGCTGTTTTCCAGAGTACCCATGTTCAGTTCCCAGCACCTATATAGTAGCTAGACCCCATACTTAACTCAAGCTCCAGGGAATTCAATGCTCTCTTCTGGCCACCATGGGCATGTGGCACGTATGTGGTGTATTTACATACATGAAGGTGGAATATTCGCATATACAAAATCACAAATCTTTTAAAATAAGCAAATATGTATGGAGTTAAAAAAATGAAAGAGAATATCAAACATATCTTACATAGTCCTCTGGACTTTTAATGACCCTTTTTATTTGTTGTCAAGTTTTTTTTTTTTAATTGACATTTCAACAACACATGACACTGTTGGATGCATTATCCTCTGAGATACACTTTCATCACTTAGTTCCCGAGCAAAACTTCCTTTTTCATGTTTATCCTTTCCTTTATACATCGCTGATGGCTTCTAATTTGTTTCCTTTTCTCTGTTCTCCACTTTCAGAGTCATGGAGAAAGGCCTGAAATTCAGTCTTTACATAGACTTCTCTTCATTTCATGCTCACTCTCTTGGTGGTTCAACAAGTCCTGTAAGTCCTTGCAAATCATTCACAAACAATGGTTCTCAGGCAGGACCTTGCTGAGACTACATTTTTCAAGGAGAAATTTGCTTCATTTTGAATGTAAATCATCACCAGAAATAGCGAAACCTATAAGGCACTTACTAATTAAAAACTTATTCTTAGGTAAAATTCTACCCAGATTAATATGCAGATTCAATGCAATTCCGATTAAAATCTCCATGAGTTCCTTCACAGACTTGGAAAAAATATCCTTAAGTTCATATGGAAAATCAAAAGACCCCCAGTAGCCAAAGCAACCCTGAGGAAAAATTGAAATACAAGGGGGATCACTATACCAGAGTTCAAAGTATATTACAGGACATTAGTCATAGAAACAGCCTGGTACTAACACAAAACAGAACCATAGACCAATGCAACAGAACTGAAGTTCCAAACTTGAGCTCATACAATTTCAGCCATCTCATATTCCACAAAGGGGCAAAAAATAAAATAAAATAAAATAAACAACTCAATAAAGGAAAGGCAGCATCTTCAGAAAATCCTGGTGGCAAGACTGAATCACCAATTGTAGAAAAACAAAATTAAACCCCTACTTCTCACCCTGTACAAAAATCAACTCCAAATGGATTAAAGACCTCAAAATAAAATAATAAATGTTTCAAATAAAAAAATCTGAAACTCTGAAGGTGATAGGAGAAAAAGTTGGCGGGAACCTACAAGACATAGGCATAGGAAAAGACTTTGTAAATCAAACAACCACTGCACAGGAAAAAAGGTCAACAATTGACAAGTGGGATCTCATTAAGCTCAAAATCTTCCATATAGAGAAAGAAACAGTCAATGAAGTAAAGAGAAAACCCACAGAGTGGGAGGAAACCTTCACCAGTGATACATCTGGCAGAGTATTAACATACAAGATACATAAAGTACTCAAAAAACAAAGAAGAAAACAAATGACCCACTGAAGAGATGGAATAAGCCAGGCATGTTGGCACAAGCCTTTAATCCTAGCACTCAGAAGGCAGAGGCAGGTGGATTGTTGTCAGTTCAAGGCCAGCCTAATCTACAGAGTGAGTTCCAGGACAGCTGGGGCTACAGGGAGACCCTGTCTCGAAAATAAAAATTAAAAAAAAATAATAATAATAATAACAATAATAATAATAGAGAGATGGAATAAAGAAGTGAACAGACTTCATAGTGAAGAATTAAAGATGACTGAGAAACATCTTAAAAAGTGTTCAACACCATTGATAATTAAGGAAATGAAAATTAAAATGACTTTAATATATCATCTCACATTGATAAGACTGGCTGGCTAAGATCAAGAAAACAAAAGACACCAAATGCTGGAGAGGTTGTGAGGAAAAGGGAACACTCATCCACTGCTGGTGGGAATGTAAACTTGTTCAACCCCTTTGGAAAGCAGTATGGAGAACCCTTAAGACTCAAAATGAGTCCACCACCAGAACCAGTCATACCACTCCTGGATATATACCCACAAGACCCATCCTACTGCAAATATACATGCACATCTATGTGGGTTTTTTTTGTTTTTTGTTTTTTGTTTTTTTTTTTGTTTTGTTTTGTTTTGTTTAATTTTACTTATTTCAGTATGTGTATGAATGTACTGTATGCATGCAAGTCTGTGCACCCGTGAAGTGCAATGCCGCGGAGGTCAGAAGAAGGAATCGGAATCCCCTGGAACTGGAGTTCTCCTGGAATTGGAGTTTCAGACGGTTTTCGGCCGCCATGTGGGTGCTGGGGATCGAACCCGGGTCCTCTGCAAGAGTGGTCGGCGCTCTTAACCGCTAGGCCATCTCTCCAGCCCATACATCTATGTTTATCACAGCTCTCTTCACAGTAGCAAAGAGCTGGAAGCAACCCAAGTGACCCTCAACCAAAGAGTGCATAAAGCTTGGTACATCTACACAATGGAGTTCTATGCAGTGGTAAAGAAAAAAATGACATCATGAAATTTGCAAGTAAATAGATGGAACTCGAAGACATTATGCTAAGTGAAGTAACACAGTCCCAGAAAAACAAATGGGAAATGGTATCCCTCATTTGTGGATGCTAGTACCAAATACCTGGTATTAAGGCAAACTGAGCAGGTATTTTATTTTAAAATGAAAGCAGCTGTGCCACTATAATGTGAATACCTTAACAGGATCTAGAATTAACCTACTACTTATTTTCAGACTTTGTAATTGTGGTATATGGGAAGAGGGTATGTATGCATACTTTAGATTAATATAAAAATAATGGAGGAACTGAATTCCTAAACATGTTTTTAAATTAACATACAATTTACTTTCAGTCACCAACATTTTGATATATGTGTGAAGAACACATATGCATATTTTGGAGCAATACAAATTGGAAGGAAAAACAACAAAAAGACTGTGTCAAAGAACAGAGTGAAACAGTGAACTTCACCCAAAACAATAATCCTCTGCACAGAAAAACTTTAAACACACTGAAAAAAAGATGCAAGACATGTATGGCAAAATGCATGAACTCAGGTGGAGTGGGGGCATTGAAAGGGGAATGAGTCCAAATTGGACTGAGAAATGTATGAATTGCACAAAACTTCAATAAAATACATTATAAAAAGAAAATAAAAATAAAAGATAATAAATAAATGAAATAAAATGTAGTAAAAAAGAAATGAAGCCTAATTGATGTTCAATATTAAGAGACACTGTGAAGTTCAGTCCTGGGTATTTATTATAACATGTATCTGCAATCATGAAAAAAAAAAAGTTATTCTTAAAAGTAAGAAGGATACCTGACTGAAAGATTTAACTTCTGCCCAAACAATAAACCTCTGCAGAGAAAAACGTTAAAAAGACTGAGAAAACAATGAAAGGCATGTATGGCAGAATGCATGAACTGGGGTGGGATGGGGGCTATGGAAAAGAGAGTGTGTCTTATGTAGACGTAGATGTACCATATTTTCTCAATCCACTCCTTGGATGAGGGACATTTGGGTTGGTTCCAGCTCTTAGCTATTGAGAAAAGAGCTGCAATAAATATAGATGTGCATGTATCTCTGCAGTAGAATGAGTCTTGTGGATATATACCCAGGAATGGCATGGCTGAGTCAGGTGGTAGGCTCATTTTGAGTCTTTAAAGTTTTCTCAACATTGCTTTCCATAGTGGTTGTATGAGTTTAAATTCCCACCAGCAGTAGACGAATGTTTCCTTTCCCCACAACCTCTTCAGTATTTGGTGTCTTTTGTTTTCTTGAACTTCGCCAGTCGTATCAGAGAGAGATGAAATCTTAGAGTCGTTTTAATTTGCATTTCTTTAATTATTAATGATGGTGAACACTTCTTAAGATGTTTCTCAGACATATTTACTTCCTCGCTAGTGAAATCTCTATTCAGCTCTTAACTCCATCCATATTGGTTTGAATGAGACTGTCCCCCATAGGCTTCAAGCATTCATACATTTTGTCCGCAGTTGGTGGTGCTGTTGTGGGAGATCTTAGAAGGTGTATCCATGCTGGAGAAAGTAAGTCACTGAGGGTGGGCTTGCAGTCTCCAATTTTTCACTCTCTATCTCTGCTTCCAATGCTCATTGAAAGATGTGATCCTTGCTTTCTGCTCCAGCCCCTGCCACCATGCCTTCCTGCCACAATGGACTCTAATTCCCTGGAACCATCAATCTTAAGCTCAAATAAACTTGTCCTTTTATATTTTCCCTTTGTCATGGTGTTTGTATCACAGCAACAGAAAAGTGACTAATTCACAATCATTTGAATGAGGCATTTGTTTTCTTCTTTGTTTTCTGAGAACTTTATATTTTTTGTATTTTAATGGTCAATCAGATGTATCAACAGTGAAGGTAGATTCCCCCCACTCTGTGGATTTTCCCTTCACTACCTTGATTTTTTTCTTTCACTGAACAGAAGCTTTTGAGTTTGAAGAGTTCCCACTTGTCAGCTGTTGACCTTATTTCCTGTGCAGCTGCTGTTTGATTTAGAAAGTCTTCTTATTCCTATGTCTTATAGGATGCTATGAACATTTTCTTCTAACACCTTCAGGGTTTCGGGATTCATGTTGAGGTTTCTAATCCACTCGGAGTTGATTTTTATACAGGGTGAGAAGTAGGGGTTTAATTTTGTTCTTCTATAACTGGTGATCCAGTTTTGTCCACACCATTTGCTGAAGATGCTATCTTTCCTCCACTTAGCTTTGTTTGCCCCATTGCAGAATATGAGGTGGCTGAAATTGTATGAGCTCAAGTTCCGATCTTCAGTTTTGTTCCATTGGTCAATGTGATAGTTTTTGTGCCAATACCAGGCTTTATGACTGTAGCCCTGTAATATAGCTTGAAGTCTGTTAAGGTGATCCCCCCTATATTGCATTTTTTTGCTCAGGGTTGCTTTAGCTATTCATACCTCAGTGCAATAAAGCTCAATATTAACACTGAAATAAGCCCGACTACCTACAAGAACACTTAGAGACTATCCAACACAATCCTGAATAATGAATGAGTCAGAGAAGATATACAGAAAAAAATGAAAGTATTAATGGAACTAAATGAAAAAGACAATACAACACACCAAAACGTGGGAAATTTATAAAACTATCTGCCCACATTAGAAAACAGAAGGGGAATAAATAAACCATCTACCACTGCAGCTAAAAACCCTTGAGAGACAGCAACAAATGAACGCTAAACCCAACAGACAGGAAGAAATAAAAATCAGAGCAGAGGTCCATGAAATAGAAACAAAGAAAACAATACAAAAATCAATGAATCCAAAAGCTGGTTCTTTGAAAATATAAAAAAGATAGACAGACCTCTAGCCCACTTAACCAAAAGAAAAAAAAAAAACTCCAAATCAATAGTATTCCTTATGAAAAGAGAAACATCACAACAGATAAAGTGAAGATCCAGACAAGCATATGAAAACACTTCAATAACCTATACCCTAATAAATTTGAAAACCTAAGAGAAATGGATGAATATCTGAAATCCTCAGAATCAACAAAGCTTAACCAAGAAATGACTGACAGTTTAAACAGACCCATAACATTTGAGCTAATTGAAAATGTAATAAAAAAAAAATCCCAACTAAATAAACCCAGACCAAGATAGTTTCAGAGGAGAATTATATAAAACATTTAAAGAGGTCCTACAACCATTACTACTCAAAATGTTCAGAAGGATACAAACAGAGGGAATTCTCCCGAGTTCCTTCTATGAAGCCAACATCACTATAATTCCAAAACCAGACAAAGACACAAACAAAAAAGAAAACTGTAGATCCATCTCATTAATGAAGATAGATGTAAAAATTGTCAACAAAATACTTGCTAATCACATACAGACCCACATCAGAAAGTTGGATTCATACCAGAGATGCAGGGATGGTTCAACATATGTAAATCAATAAATATCATAAAACACATAAATGGACAAAAATCACATAATCATCTCAATTTATGAAGAAAAAGCATTTGACATGATCTAGTATCCCTTCATATATAAATTTCTAGAGAAAATTGGACTGCAGTGAACATCACTCAATATAATCAAAGCCATATACAACAATCCCAAAGCCAACATCATCCTAAATGGAAAAGAATTAAAAACACTCCCCTTAAAGGTGGGAATCCGACAAGACTGTCTCCTATTGCCGTTTTTCTTCAATATAGTGCAATAAGGCAAGAAAGGAAAATTAAAGGAGTACTAATTGCAGAAGAGGAAGTCAAACTATTCTTCTTTGCAGATGAAATGATAGTTTACCTGAGGGATGCTAAAAATTCCACTGGAAAAGTCTTAGAAACTAGTAAGAGTTTCAGAAAAGTGGTGGGTTACAAAATCAACCTAGAAAAAACAGTAACCTTTCTTTACACCACCACCAAGCACCTGGAGAAGGAATATAAGGAGAATTTCCCACTCATAATAGCATTAAAAAACTAATAAAATAATAATAAAATACTAGGCACCAAACCTAAGCAATAATATCTACAACAAAAATTTTAAACCACTGAAGAAGGAGATTGAAGATGACATCAAAAGATTGCAAAGCCTCCCATGCTCATGGATTGGAAAAATTAATATAGTAAAAATGTCCATTCTACCCAAATTAATATACAGATTCAATGCAATCCCAATTAAAATTCCCATGAGTTTCTTCACACATTGGGAAAAAATTTCTTAAATTCATCTATATATTTGACATACCACACCTGAGGTGTAAAAACTGTATATAACTCCAGTTCCATAGGATCCAATGCCCTTTTGTTGCCTCCACAGACATTTCATGCAAATGATGTACTTACACAGACATGAACAACAAAGTAATATATATATAGAGAGAGAGACTTTAAATAAAAATTAAAACATACAGCTCATTAAAATGTAATATTAAATTTCTTTGTGAATTAAATTTCTTTGGGGACTCCAAATAATCTTTACATCTATTTCAAAACAATAAAGTATATTTTTGCTGGTATCATAGCATTGTAGATTAAACATCATACCTTCTAGAACAAGTCTAGGCAATGTTGAGCACATAGTATCCAGAAGAAGAGATTGAAGAAAGAAAATAACAGTATTGCAGAGTAAACAAGGAGAAATCAAGCTGCTGCTGGCTTCAGATCCTCAGTTCTACTAGGCAGTGTGCATAGTGCTGCAAGTTGCTATCATGCTACCTGAAGGATAAAATAATCATCAATCCAATCTAGATGTAAATCCTGTGAAATAAAGCTACTAGTCTGGCAATACATGCCCATTGCTAGAATAGTTGGACAAATAGTATCTGAGTAACCAATCACTCTGTAATTGGATTGAAGGTCCACTTCATAGGAAGGTGCCCATACCTGACATTAATATCAAGCTTAGGAAATTAATGCTAGCATTTTACTAAATATCATGTAAATCTCTTTATGATTTGTTGTTACATCCATAACTTAATGAACTTGTCAACAGGGAGGTTTTCTTATGCATCTGATTTTTACTAACACTTATACTCACAACTGGACAAGGTATATAGAATCAGAGGTTCCAGATTGCTTATCTCTGAATAGAACACCTGTACCAAACTTCGTACCTTCTAAGGTACAAGGATCATTCTGGAAAAGTAGACATAAGGATTCTAAGAACCAGAGGTTTTCCAGGCAATGGGCCAATTATTCATATGAACAAACAGCAATGCTGAAAACATGCAGAAGTCCCATGCAACCTCAAACCAGATAAAAATCTGAGTATAGACATGGAGAAATGGGTAAATATCTCTCCACACAAACCAAAGAAGTTGTGGTATCTGATAGCCCCTGAGGAAGGCAGAGATAGTTTCATTCGATGATAGTACACTTGGTAGGTTAACCAGGCTCCAGTGGATAGTCTCATGCTGAAGGACATTTGGGAACACTAATTAAATTCTATACCCTCTACATTAAATTGGGCAAGGGAAATAGTTGGAAGTGTGGATAGGGAAAGAGATCTAAATACCATCAAATTATTGTACATAAAAAAATCAATGAAAAATTAAAAATACAAGATTAAATTTATACAACTAATATGTGGAAAATATATATGAGAAAATGTACTCTGTATATTAGAATATGCTTTATTACTGAACAACTTAGTTGTACACTCTCAATAGTGCTGATGTATTACAAGGTTTAAGTGAAAAACAGAGCAAGAAAATATATACAACTGTCAGAAAACTTATGCAACTCTTTAAATACAAAATCTTCTTATATAAACTAGAATCTTAATTTTAAATATAATCATTTTATCCAAATGTATTTCTAGGTAAATTTTCTTAAAATATAGTATTCCAAATGATATACAGCTCTGTTTTAGGTAACTGAATTTCCCAATGTCTTTGTCCTGATAGTAATCATGCAAAAAAAAAAAAAAAAAAAAAAAAAAAAAAAGATGGCATAACTTATCTGAAAAGATAGAATTGTTTGAAAACAAACAAATTAATTAGAGAGATTAACTTACAAAACAAATCTACTCAGATAGAAAGGTCTCCTAGATGTAAGCTATGAATGTTGATTAGTATTGTGTGTTTTATGCAAAATATTTTCTGCCAATATCCTTGATTGAAGTTTCTTACTAGTATTGGGCTTTCCTTCTGCAAGATTCTAGTGTATAGTTGAACTCATGTGGTGGTTTGAATGAGAATGTCCCCCGTAGGCTTCAAGTATTCAGACATCTTGTCCCCAGTTGGTGGTGCTGTTTTGGGAGATCTTAGAACGTGTGGCCATGCTGAAGGAAATATGTTACTGGGGGCAGGCTTAGAGAGTTCAAAAAGCCTTGCAGTCTCCAGTTGCTCTCTCTCTCTCTCTCTCTCTCTCTCTCTCTCTCTCTCTCTCTCATTCCTGTGTTCACTGGAAGATGTGAACCTCAGCTTTCTGCTCCAGATCCTGCCACCATGCCTCCACCATAATGGACTCTAATTCCCTGGAACTGTCAATCATAAGCTTAAATAAACTCTTCCTTTTATAAGTTCCCTTGGTCATGGTGGTTTTATCACAGCAACAGAAATGTGACTAATACAGTACATTATACTATAAAACATTATATTACATTATTTTCCAACTAACTACTACTAAAAATATCACAAATAATAACCAAAGCAAAAATATAAAAATATTATTTTGTACACATTAAACTCATTTACTTAAGGAATGAAACAAAATTGATACCTATTAATTGATAAATACATTTGAAAATCAATATCAAATACTCTGGTTCAGAAAATGTGCAAAGATCACAAAGACAGTTTTAATTATGGCTGGTGGTGGGGAAAAATAAGCATGAGACTGTGAAGGGAAGCTGTACAGCCCCTATGCAGGCAAATAAGACAAGATTCCTCTCCTTTCCAGCACAATTGAGAAAAGATCACAGGAAATAAAACTCTATCAAATATATGAGTATAAAATAAGAAAGTTATTGCAAAAATATAATGGAGATGAGTTATTTTGCATCTTTTGAGCTGAATTCTTTATTCAACTCACCTTTTAGTCACATGCCCTGAAACCATCTTTAATACAACTCATTGTCTGGATACATCAAGGGAAGAAGAGAGCATTAAGCCTACATGGATTTGGATTGTTTTCTATCCACTCCCATGAATATCCAAATATTGCTTAGATGTAATACTGAGAATGTCTAAAACAACTTGCCAGGCTAAATATCTGGTTTTAGAACTGGACAAGAATGGAAAGATTCATTGGCAATAAATATTTAAATTTAAACACAATTTATTGAATACATTTTTCAAGTCATTTTCGTGAGACAGGCAGAATTGAAATGGGTCTCTGTGCATGTCTGTTTTATTCCATTTTATGTGGAAAGGGCCTGCCCTGGATTGGGTCCAAATTGACAGGAGAGCTCTGGAAGAGTGATAAATTTTAATACATCTGTTAGCTGATGGTGATTAATGGTCACATCTCAAACTCTTTAGGAAGTTTGAGATTTAAAGTGTTTCATTGCTCCTAAGTAGATTTATCAAAGACAGCTAACTGATGTTTTCACATGGAAAATTACCAGTACTAAAATACTCCTCACTATAATATGGTTGTAGATATAAGAAGTGATAAGATCTTTCCCATTATTCTGCTCTGTGTCTTATGGAAAGGACTGGTTCATGTAAAATATTTATTGGATTAACCTAATGTACAGCATAATGGAAAGTAACTCAGTGTTAGGGAATAAGAAACAAAATCATGTAATTCACAAGTAACATTTATGATTATTAAAAGTTTTACATTTAATTGCAAATGTTTCATAGTTCATTTAATCTTCTTCCAGATAACAGCATTTCCTCAATTTGAACAACTGACAACAGGAAAAGAGGGATTGCATAATAATTTCATCTTAATAAATAGTCGATAGCAACAGATTTAATTCTGCATACTTTCATTCAAATCATATTTGTAGGAGATAGCAGCTACTTTCTTATAAATAAAGATGTCTTTATAAACAAACGGTCCACGTGTATTTTACTTGAAATTTTAGTAAATGTAGAAGAAAGATTTAAACCTTATTCCACCTGAGATGTTATAGCTAATTTCACGTTGGAAGGAATTGTGTAGAGTTATACATCAGAATCATGGCTGTAGTGACTTTTTTGCTTGCAATAAGGTAACTCTTTTCTGGATGGTGTTACAAGAACACAATGACAAATGAGGCTGTTTTAAAAAAAGAGAAAGGCCTTGAGTCTAATAACTACATTACTATAAACAATTTGATTTTTTTTCACATAAATTTATTTATTTATTTATTTTTAACAAATCTAGACCCGTGTTTCTGCTCATTCCCCCACCCCGCCAGAGCTCATGCATTCTGCCAAACATGCTTTCCATCTCTTAGTCTTTCTCAATATTTTCCATGGGGAAGTTGACTGTTTTGAGCAGAAGTTCACTGTTTCAGTCAGTTCTTTGATGCAGTCTTTTCTGTTGTTGTTGTTGTTCTTTATATTGGTTTTTTGTTTGTTGTTGTTTTCCCATGCGTTATGCCCCAACTGCTTGGACAAAGCTCCGGGGGCCTACACAAGAAATGCTTACAATTGGGTAATTGTGGCACTAGCTCCACAGTGAGGGATACCATTGTTGCTTGTTTTTCTGGGACGTGTTACCTCACTCAGCATGATGTCTCTAGCTCCAGCCATTTCCTGCAAAGCTCGTGGTCGTTTTCTTTACGCTGCATAGAACTCCATTTGTGTAGATGTACCACTTTTCTCTATCCACTCGTCAGTTGGGGCATTTAGGTGTTTCCAGCTCTTGCTATTGTGAAGAGAGCTACAATAAACATGCCGTGCATTGTCTCTTGTGGGGTAGTCTTGAGGGTACATGCCCAGGAGTGGTATGGCTGGGTTGGGTGGCAAGTTCATTCCAAGTCTTCCAAGGGTTCTCCACACTGCTTTCCATAGTGGCTGTACGAGTTTACATTCCCACCACAGTGGATGAGTGTTCCCTTCCCCACAACCTCTCCAGCACTTGGTATCATTTATTTCCTTGATCCTAGCCAGTCTTATTGGAGTAAGATGATACTTAAAGTGGTTTTTCATTTGCATTTCCTTAATGATTAGTGTGTTGAGCAGTCTTGAGGTGTTTCTCAGACATCTCTAATTCCTCGCGTGAAGTCTCTGTTCAGTTCTTTGCTCCATCTATTGAGGTGGTCTTTGTTTTCTTCTTTCTTTGTTTTTTGAGTAGTTTATATATTCTGGAAATCAATGCATTTATCAGATGTATCTGCAGTGAAGGTTTCCTCCCACTCTGTGGGTTTCTCGTCACTTCCTTGTTTTCTTTTGATGTACAGAAGCTTTTCAGTTTGATGAGGTCCCATTTGTCAATTGCGACCTTAATTCTTGTGCAGCTGCTGTCTGATTTAGGAAGTCTTTTCCTATGCCTATGTCTTGTAGTCTGCTGCCAACTTTTCTTCTACATCTTCAGAGTATGGGGTTTCACGTTGAGGTCTTAATCCACCTGGAGTTGACTTTGTTGTACAGGGTGAGAGGTAGGGGTTTAATTTCATTCTCTACAAGGGTGTCACTATTTGCTGATGATAGATTTTACTTAAGGATGCAAAAAAACTCCACCAGAAAACTCCTAGAAATGATTAAAACACAGCTTCAACAAAGTGTCAGGATACAAAATTAACCTTAAAAAATCATGGCCTTTCTTTACACAAGGAACAGCAACTGGAGAAAGAATTCAAAGAGACCTTCCCACTCACAATAGCCTCAAAAACAATAAGATACCTAGGAACAAACCTAACCAAAGACACCAAAGACCTCTACAACAAAAATTTTAAACCCTTAAAGAAAGAAATTGAAGAAGACCTCAGAAGATGGAAAAACCTCCCATGCTCATGGATTGGGAAAATTAACATTGTAAAAATGTCCATTTTACCAAAACTCTTGTATAGATTTAATGCAATCCCAATCAAAATCCCCAAGAGTTTCTTCACAGGCTTGGAAACAAAAGTTCTTAAATTCATTTGGAGAAACAAAAGACCCCGAATAGCCAAATCAATCCTGAGTGAAAAGAGCTACACAGGAGGGATCTCTATACCAGATTTTAAACTATACTACAGGGCTATAGTCATAAAAACAGCCTGGTACTGGCACAAAAACAGACCTGTTGACCAATGGAACAAAACCGAAGATCCAAATCTGAGCACATGCAATTTCAGCCATCTCATATTTGACAAGGGGGCCAAGAAACCACAATGGAGAAAAGACAGCATCTTCAGCAAGTGGTGTTAACAATTTGATTTTTTAAATGTTGATTAATGACATGTAGCATTAATAAGCATGTGATTTTGAAAATACTGCTTACTTTGATGTTAAATTACTAAATGTCTTATAAAAATATTTATGAAAGTGTTCTTATACAAGAGATTAATTTATTATCTCCCTATGGTTTATTAAGGCACCAAATTCTTCTGCATCTTTAATCCCTCATTCTTTTTATATTCACTTTTATTCTTTAGATCTTCAGTTTTTGCTTTCTACTGTTCCTTCCAGTAGTTTTTTATAATGCTAATGATCTCCTCTTTCATAAAAATATGATAAAATAGGTTTAGATGATACTGAAATTGTTACACTTTTACCTTAATTATTGTCCACACTTGATAAAAATTCATAGTTATGTTAGGAGATTAAATATTATAAAAATAAATGTTTACATAACCAAAATATAATAAATTTTAAAATGAACAATTTCATTCAACTAATAGATACACAATAATTGTCAAATTATATTAGTTCATTATAGAGTCATCTGTAATTATATAATAATGTAATGGCAACTTGCTACTGGCATGAATGTTATAGCCGTAATAGTCACTATTGTAATAAAAGTAAATTTCAAGTAATTTTAGGACACAAATGGAACTTTGTTGTTACTGAAATGTTAGTTTGACTGTCTTAATATGCAGCCCAACTCCGACAAATGCTATTATCATAATGATAGATCTGAAAATATAGAGCTGAATTTTAACTTTTCTCTGCATGTTTGTAATTATAATCTCTTTTAAATGAGTACAAAGAGTGAAGCAAATTGAGGTTAAAAATAGGCTGGGGCATTAGCTCTCAAAGAATAAATTTTTTTTCAAATGTTTGTCTATGTTTGTAATGGAAAATTATGTATTAGTCAAAACATAAGCATGCTTAATTTATCTTGTGAACAGAATTTAAAGTAAAATGAAGTTCTTAATCATTGTTATGCATTAACTTAAATATCCTCATTGCTGAGGTAGAAAATAACTGTGTAATGTGTTTTTTTTTATATGAAGAATAAAAATGTGATTAGTGACTTAACTAAACTTGCTCAGTGATATTGAAATATAAAATGGGTTCCAACAAGATGTTTCTGTGGGTAATGTGTTTACCAAGTAAGCCTGATGACAGAAATTTGGTCCTCAGAACTCATGTAAAAGTGAGAGTAGAGAACCCATTCCTCAGAGTTGTTCTTTGACTCCCACATGGACTATATAACACATATATGTTCCCATGCACATCATACACACACAGTAATAGTGAGTAAAATATATTTGAAAAGAAGAAAGAGCAGACTAGAGACCATTTTAAACCCAAATTGTCATTAGACACTTATATATATCTGATATTAAAAATAAAGTCAGTTTATTCATGAATATAAAAAGTTTGTAAAGGAAATTAATAGTTTTTACATTATGAATAAAATTTGTTCAATCACTAGCTAACAAGCAAATGGGAAAACAATATCCATTATTTGAGACCAGATATGTGTGTGTGTGTGTGTGTGTGTGTGTGTGCATGTGTGTGTGAGTGTGTGTGTATGTGGGTAAGATTTACAGGCAGAAAGAACGAATAAGAGTAATGAAAGGGTCTAACACTCATTTAAATCATTTTCTGTGATTATAAGAGAAAGAACAAAAAGGGCAGAAAACTGAGTAATACTTATGGTTCAAAATTCCCATTAAAAATTCAATGTGAAGGGGCTGGAGAGATGGCCTAGTGGTTAAGAGCGCTGACTGCTCTTACAGAGGACCCGGGTTCGATCCCCAGCACACACATGGCAGCCGAGAACCGTCTGAAACTTCAATTCCCGGAGAACTCCAGTTTCAGGGTAATCCGACACCCTCTTCTGACCTCCGCGGCATTGCACGACATGGGTGCACAAACTTGCATAGACAGTACATTCATACACATACAGTAATAAATAAAAAAATTCAATGTGAAAATAATGTTGATTTATAGAAATATTTATTTTTCCAGGTCTATAATTGTATTTCAAAATGATGTACAAGTGTTCAACTTGTGAAGGGATTTGTTTTGTCAAAAAATTAAAAACTCAATATAAATTACCCCTTGAAAGGGGGAAGGACTTGCTTTGTGGCTGCAGTGGGGTAAACCCCAGCTGCACTCATTGAGACTTCCTGATGGTCACATACCTCCTGGCAGTCGGTTGAAAGATATCTGCCAGGTCACCTGATGTTTGATCATGCCATCTTGAAATCCCTATAGTAAATGAGATTCTCCATTTCCTGTCTGTGAAGGAATGTGTATATCTAAGCCATGTAGGCAACTTGGTACTATCACATACTGAGTAGGGAATGGAAAAAGTATTTTCAGACTCAAGAAACCTTTGAAAAGTCAGGAACTTAGCTGCCTGGAAATCAGTGCCATAAGCGTGGCCTTGGACAGAGGAAGCCACAGGAAAGTTAACAGTCTGTGTCCTATCAGCCACTGAATTTGTCCTTTTCCAAATAAATCCTGTTAGATAGATGTCGTAGACTGAGATCTGTGACTGTGTTGGGACCATGTAGGTCCACAAATGGCATCTCCAATAAGCTGTCACCTGGTACTCCTGGAGGTGGAGCCAGCAGCTGGTGTAAGCCACATACTCAGCTCTTCTTGCTGGTGGTTTTCTGAGCAGATAGCTGAGGGACCCTCCTGACTAGCTAGACGTCCTTCCATTTGTGGAAGAGGGTGCGGTGGGTGAAGGTGTGACTTTCTACAATCTGTCATGGACTGGGATATTGTAAGGTCTATATTTTGTATGTAGATCTCAGACCCAATCAGGAAATAAGCCTTATTTGCATCTTTAACATTAATATTTTCATTCAAAAATATGCATTCAGTGTTTATTTCCTCAAAACAGACTTTGTTAATTTAGGAAATATCTCTGAGTGGAAATGTGCTGTCTGTAAATCTTAAATACAAGGTGCTGTTCCTTCCTCTGAAAAGAAAATCCCAATAAAATGTTCATTACAATGAGGAGATCTTAGGGTAAAAATCAGTTTTCCTTTTTATTCATACTGAATCTTCTATAAAATTTGTCTATTTCATAATGTATTTTGCTTTTAAAATTTAACATTAAGAAGCTAATGATCAACGAAGTTCATAATGATTATCAGATAGAAAAAAGCTCACTGAATATCACAAATTAGAAAAATCAAGTCTCAAAATCCCTGGAATTTAATATAGTGTAAAAGCAAGATGGACTTTAATAACAGCTTAAGAAACCAAAAAAGAAGTTTGATTCATATTCTAAAGTTCATCACCAATTTTAGTATGTAGAAACTAATTTAAGTATATAATGAACATTTGATACATTTTTTCTATGTGTTTAAAAAAAGAAGAAATTCAAAAATGTTTCCTGATATAGATTTAGTTAAAATTATTAAATGGCATATTCATGAAATATTGCCAATTACCTACAGCATTAAGAAAATGAAACATTTTTCAATTAGACATATATGCAATTAGTTTTACAGTTCAAATTACTATTTTATGTAAAATTTTACCACAACTTAAAATCTCCAAATTATTTTTGTCATGTTTTCGTAATTGTGTCTTCATTGTATTTTATCTAGATTATGTTGTTATTAGCCATTTTTGCTGGCATATATATAAATTCCTATCACTTGGAAGGCAGAGGCAGGGGGATAATCATCTGAGTCAATGTAAGTATAGATTACATGATCTTAAAAATCCATGCCACTTTGGAGTGTGGTGATGCACACCTTTAATCCTAGCACTCAGGATCTCTGTGGGTTCAAGGCCAGTCTGATGTACATAGGGAGTTCTAGGCCAGCTGGAACAAATGGGAAACCCTGTCTCAAAAAATGCATGCCATTAAAGAAAAATGATTAATAGTGGAGAAGGAATTGATCACTTTAATAAAATAATTTACTGTTCATATTTATTGGCTATCACAGGTATAATTAATACTTAAAAGATGTCCAAGCACAATAAGCTAAAGGCTTACATACACATATAGACTTCTAGGTTGACAAATATTTTCAAACTTCCATTATTACTTATATCAATAAACACTATAATTTCAAATGATTATTTGTAAAAAAAAAAATTAAAAGTCCTTTGTTTGAAGGAAACGAATCAGAGGAGAAAGAAACATGCCTTGTATCAGCCAGCATTACTGATTCTTTTCTTTTTTCACTCAAATAAACTGCTTTCTACTTACATGTATCATGTGATTTTCAAATATTTTCAAATTAAGGTTATCTGCATAGTTAACAAAGCCCTTTGTGCTATTAAGATTAAAGATATAGTATAAGATTATTAATATCCAATTTAATATATCCATGTTTTAAAAACTTTTACAAGATAGGGATTGTCAACATCCTATTAAGCCTGTATGCTCTTTGCAAGTATTTTGTTGAGAATTTTTGCATCTATGTTCATTAATGGGCCATAATTTTCTTTTTTGGTTGTATCCTTGCCAGGTTTTGGTATTAGTGTGATAGTGGCTTCGTAGAAGGAATTTGGGAGATTTCCCTCTATTTCTATTCTTCTGAACAATTTGAGTAATTGTGGATATAAGTCTTCTTTAAATGTTTTACAGCACTCTGTCATAAATCCATTTGGGCTTGGGCTCTTTTTTTATTTGGGATATTTTCAATTACTATTTCAATTTTTTCATATGTTATGGTTCTGTTGAAGCTGTCAGTCTCTTCCTTATCAAGCTTTAGTGATTTCCAGGATTTCCCATAATCATCCATTTATCTTAGGCTTTCAAATTTAGTAGAGTATAGGATTTTAAAATATTCTCGTACAATTGTCTAAATTTTTTCATTGTCTTTTTTGATATTTCCCTTTTCATCTTGAATTCTATTGATTTGGAGTTGCTCATTGTTTCTTTTAGTTAACTGGGCTAGAAGTCTATCCTATTTATCTTTTCAAAGAACTGGCTTTTGGATTCTTTGTATTGATTTCTTTGCTTCTATTTCATCAACAAGCACAGAGAAAAAATCCAGGGAACAATCCAGTTCATGATAGCTTCAGAATATAAATAAAGACATTGAATAAACCTAGCCAAGGACTTAAAAAATGTATGCAATGAAAACTTTGAAACACTAAAGAAATAAGTTGAAGAAGATAAGAGAAGACAAAGAGGGCAATATTATAGGTAACACAGGGAAGCTTTGAAAATCTAAACTATTTCCAATGCCTTGTTGCTACCAAAAGCCTAATTCATCTTCATGTTCTTGTTTACTTATACCAGAAAATTATCATAATTTAAGGCATATGTGACAGTAAAACCAGGAGAAAATAGGAAGGTAAAACCTTGTCAGAGCACAGGAGAGGCTGCAGGAAATTACTATATATGGGAATATGACCAGGTCCTTTTCCACTATACAACTTCCAGAATATTGATTATTTGCCCACTAAAAAGAACACTTAAATTATTTTTCTGGACAAAGAAGACTTGCAAGAGAAAAGAATATATGCAACTATTTTTGTTTCCTCTTCTAAAGAGCAAGATTATAGAAGATAGCCTTAAAATACTCATCTTGATCAGATCTTGTGCAATCTTAAGAACAAAAACTAAAATAAAACATAAAAAATTTTCTCAACTTTGAAAGTGTTTCAAACATAAACAAAAAATAAATATATAACAATATAAGAAGAATTCAGAGAAGATCAAGAACATATAGAAAAATAAGAGATTTTGCTACATTATAATCCTTAATCAAATAGATATTATTTGGGAAAATTTTGGATTTCCAGTGTTTCATGACTTTTCCTACTACATACCTTTCAAAGATCAGTCAGAGTCTGCTTGTATAACAAAAAAGAATCACACAAATTTACAAAGAGTAAGGAAATCTCACAGGCTTATAACAATCCTAGCATGATGGTTTGATGGAATATAGTAATAATTATTATTTTTAGGATATTAGATAATATGAAAAACCTGAACAGATATTTTATAAATTTAAGACAGTTAAACATACAGGCCTAGTAAAAAATGAAGTGAGAAAAAAAGTAAGTTGAGTCAAAACAGAAAATGCTGACTCACTCACTATAGATCCAAGCTCACTACTCAAACCATCACCTCTTCCTTTATTCAGAATGTATTCTCTGAACTAGAGGGGGAGATTATTGAACTAAAAAACCTTACCGTTTTTCACTAATACTACAAGCAACAAAATTTATTCAGGTTTTTTTTTTTCTGCAGCAAAGGCATTATTTAACTCTAGTTTCTCCCTTTACCTATCTAGCCCTCAGAGAATCATTTTTGTCTAACCATCTAATGACAAATTACTCATAACTCTACATTACTCCATAAGTGATGATTAAGGCTGCATAAAAAGAAACAGTACCAGATAGGACAAACCTTCCTTTGAGCTATTGGCCAGGGTAGTCCAAGAAACTCCCCAAATTACACAGATTATTGACCTAGCCCTTTTTTGCCTCCCAGAACGTGAAAGTAAGACCCTATTGCTGAAGACAGGAGAGAATTCAGAGATTGGATCTTCAGCAATGGAACCTGATCTGACCTGGAAGCTGCCTCTTCTGAAGGCTAACTCTCATAGCTTTAGAGAACACTAGGCAAGTCACTAAGGGAGAACATGAGTCAATGGTCCAACATCAGCCACAATACTAAATATTCACTTCAAAGACCAGCACAGCATACGAAATCGGTGCAATCGTGGCCATCTGTGAAGATTAGGAGTCTACAGAGTTTGGATCCATGGACAGTTTTCCTATAATCAACTTCATCCACCCAGGCGTCAGAGGAAATTGTGAAAGAGGGGGCAGAAAGATTGTAAGAGCCAGGGAGATGATGAAAGACCAAACAGAAATGAATTCTATAAACCTCTGGGACCCTGCCATATGAACCTACAGCACTGGTATTAGCATGCTCAAGACCCACGAAAACTTAGCTGGACAAAACCTCAAACTTCACTGAAGAAACATTGGCAGCTGATGGAGTACGGGTGAGGAAGATCTAGCCTTCTTCAGGAAAGGTACTCTGTGGGGCTGGAGAGATGGCCTAGCAGGTAAGAGCGCCAAATGCTCTTGCAGAGAACCTGGGTTCGATCCCCAGCACCCATATGGCGGCTGAGAACCATCTTTAACTCCAGTTCCAGGGGAATCCGATACCCTCTTCTGACCTCCGTGGCATTGCACGACATGGGTGCACAAAACTACATGCAGACAGTACATTCATACGCATAAAAATAAATAAATAAATAAATAAATTAATTAATTAATTAATTAAAAGTTTTAAAAAACAGGAAAGGGATTCTGTATAGGCTGATTAGAGCTCATTGGATGAGCTGGCAATGACAATGAGAAGTGAGCAGGGAGATTAGTTTGATGCAAGGGACCCTAGCACAAATGACAAAAATGTGTGAACTCTAGGGTGGGGGGAGATGCCAAGAAAGAAGTGGGTATAAAGACGATTAAGACTGATTTTAAAATTATGTATGACATATAAAAATTCAATTAGAAAGAACTTATTAAGTATTAATATGCAGAATATAGGATGAAATATTTTGGAACATGCCTGCCAACAAATATATTTATTAATATTTCCCCAAATAATTTCACTCATGCATGAAGTTTGAAGTGGAAAAGGGTAGTATGGTGTCACACAGACATTCAAATTTCTTTGCAAAATTTCTGCATAGGAAGCATAATATGAACTGCTTGAGAACAATATTTCTCAAAATGAAGAGGGACAGATTGACAGATGAAGAGAAGGAAGGAGGAAGATAGGAAGGAATGAAGAGAGGGAGGGAGGAAGGAGAGAGAGAGAGAGAGAGAGAGAGAGAGAGAGAGAGAGAGAGAGAGAGAGAATCACATAACCTCACTCAACCTCTCTCTGGAAGCCTGAGGACAGAAAGTTTTTACGTGATTTTCTTGCGTTTATTTTATTTATTTATTTTTTTTGGTCTTAAGAATAAGTTACTTCTCATTAAAAAAACAGGATAATAGGTATGGAAAAAAGAGTAACTCCAAAACATACCACTAACAACAAACTTATAATAGTTACACTCGACTTATTGTGTGAAGGCCATTCTTCAACATGGTACTTGCTCAGTATTTTTTGTAAGTCCATTTGTGACCTCCACTCTAGAGTTAATACTTTGCTCATACAAATCCTCTGTATTACATGATCTTTCTAATTTATATCTGCTCACTAGTAGTGATAGGAGGCTTTGCAATGATTTAAAACAAAATCAATATGATGAATAAATGATAAAGCATAGGACAAAATTTCCACAGGTTTGAATGTGATCCTCATTCATATGGATTTTTAAAGGAAAAATAATGACAGAGGTGAAATAACTTGACTAAAACACCTGTTTTTCTTTGTTTTGTTCTTTTTTTAATAAAAGCCTTATTTAGATATTTCATGAAATGAACATTTACTTTATTTAGATTTTTATTTTCCTATTAGCCTGATTGATGATAATGATTATCTTTACAAATACCTGTTATTCACTTGTAAATCTCTGGGAAATTGGCTAGGCAAGTCATTTACCCCCCCTTTTAAATTCTGTTTATTATTTCGATTTCTTGTCATGTTATTATAGCTATTTGGATATTTTAAGAATACCACTTTACCATGTGTACATTTCACAATTATTTTTATGTTCTATAAGTTGACTTCATCCAGTTTATTATTTCCTATTCTGTGCAGAAGTGGTTTAATATGATATGTATTAACTTACTTATCAGTACTTTTAATATTAGAAGGAGAAATCCTCCCAAGGCAGAAAATATGACCTTTTCCTCCTACTTTCTCTTAGGGTGATTATAATTTTAGTTTTTGGTGTTTATTGAATTTGATTTTTAGTATGATAGTGTTTCAATTTCATTCTCTTGCATGTGAATATAGAGTTTTCCAGACATCATTTGTTAAAGAGAATATCATTTCCCTCTGTCCAAAATTAATTGTGAAATGTGCTTAAATATACATTTATTTTAAAATAAATATATATTTCTATCATTTTACTCTTTGGATTGTTCTACATATGAAGCATAATTTATATCAAGAAATTTTATAAATCCAGTCATGCATTTCTTTCTCAAAATTGTTTTGGCAATTATAGTTTTGGGTTCCTTGCAAATGTAATTATATTGTTTTTTTAGTTTAGAAAAATACCATTGATAATTTATGGCTTAGTTTGAATTTGCAGTGCACTTTGAATAGATGCTATTGTAACAACATGAACTCTTTTAGTCCATGAACATAGGTTTCTATTTGCTCTGCCTTCTTTAGTTTCTTTGCTCAAGCTTTTGTCTTATTTTTTCAATACGTGGGATATTTGCTCTGTTTATTTTTAACATACTCTTTGTACATTTTGGCTGTATCAGAATGAATAATTTTCTCAGTTTCATTTTAGATAGTTTTTTGTTATTATAGAGAAGCAACTCTAATTTTTGAAGATATAGAAATTCCTAGCCACAAATCTAAAAGGCTACTAAAATAGATATAATAAAACATTGAAGAAAGACACCGAGTTGGGTGTGGTGGCGCACGCCTTTAATCCTAGCACTTGGGAGGCAGAGGCAGGTGGATCTTTGTGAGTTCAAGGCCAGCCTGGTCTACAGAGTGAGTTCCAGGACAGCTGGAGCTACAGAGAGACCCTGTCTCGAAAAGTCACACACACAAAAAAAGAAAGACACCGTAGAAATTGTTAGGTGTTACAAAATAATCCTATGTTCATGGATGCATTGAATACATATAATGAAAATGCCTATATTTTGCAGTTCTTAGCCTCAGCCTTTAACAGCTGCACTATCCCCGCAGCCCATCACTGATAATTAAGGAAATGCAAATTAAAACCACTTTGACATATCACCTTACTCCAATAAGACTGGCTAGGATCAGGAACACGAATGATACCAAGTGCTGGAGAGGTTGTGGGGAAAGGGGAACACTCATCCATTGCTGGTGGGAATGTAAACTTGTACAGCCACTATGGAAAGCAGTGTGGAGAACCCTTAGAAGACTCAAAATGAGCCTTCCATTTGACCCAGTCATACCACTCCTGGGTATATACCCACAAGACACAACTTACTGCAAAGATACATGCACAGCTATGTTTATTGCAGCTCTGTTCACAATAGCAAAAAGCTGGAACCAGCCCAGGTGCCCCTCAACTGACGAGTGGATAGAGAAAATGTGGTACATGTATACAATGGAGTTCTATGCAGCAGTAAAGAGGGACAACATCATGAACTTTGCAGGTAAATGGATGGAGCTGGAAGACATTATGTTAAGTGAAGTAACACAGTCCCAGAAAAACAAACGACAAATGGTGTCCCTCATATGTGGATGCTAGTACCAACAACCCAGATATAAATATTTCTCATGGAGAGGGATGCATAGTAAAAGAACAACAACAGAAAGACTGCATCAGAAAATGGACTGAAATGGTGAATTGGGAAGGGGGGATGGGTGGGAGAGGGAAAACGGGGTTATATTCGATTAATGCATATAAATTGATGTGAGTTCAACAAGTACCCAGTTTTGCCTAGACACTGTCTACAAGAAAATTTTACTAAGTCTTAGGACTTAGTAAAAGAATATGTGTATATTAAACAACATTGGTTTACAGACTCTGATTAAAAACGGTAATGCATCTGAGTTAAATGGAGATATAAATCGCTGTTGTCACATTTGTTTTACATAAAATGTGTAGAGCATATAACTTTGGGATTGGCACATACAAATGTTCTCTATAATTTCTGTTGTACAGTATCACCTTGTACCATCTCTTTAAGATGATTTAACATAAATAATTTTGCTTCCCACTTAATCAATATATATAACCCAAAACAACACATGGGTGAATTTGAGGAAATCGTGTGCCTTATGATCCACCCTATAGTTACTTATAATATAACTGTCTTCTGGAGATTCATGGGTTAAAAAAAGGGGGGATACAGATAGACATGAAACCTTTTCATCAAAAACCTTGCAATTCAAATCCTAAAACTAAATACGGGAAAAGATTTGTGGGTCCCAACAAGACAAAATGTCACCAACTTATGGCTGAGAAAGAAAAGATACAGCTTTGCATTGAGTGGGATGTACCAAGAAATTGCCAACTGAAAGGTTACCTGTTGAACATCAAAAGGAAGAAAGGCCTCAGATTGTTATAAACATCGAACCCCTCTGTGGACCTACTTGTAACAACTATTTATAATGAGTCCTAATGAAACTTACCTCTAGGTGCCGCAAGGTTTGATATGAGAGACTTTCTTGCCTCCCCCCCCAACAGAAAAAGGAGAAATACCTCATGGTCGTCTCCAACTGTAAATTGGAGACAACTATTATAGAGGTAATCTCTTATAAAACCGTTAAAACTGCCTTCTTAATTGACTAATAGACATAAGAACTTGAAAAGGATTATTCTCTGTTCAGAACCAAATATAATACTAAAGTCCTTAAGCTAGGCACTTAAGCAAAATAATTAAACAGGAGCTCTGACATCAGAATGGATTTTTCTACCAGGGAGATGTTGGCCAGGGGATCCAAGGCCCCACAAAAGGTAAAGGCTCCTTGCCTCTAAACTGGGATATCTCAAGAAAGAGAGGTGATAAGGCTCTGCTGCTGAAGACTGACGTTAACATGGGAAAGATGTATTGAGACCACACATGCAAGTGTACAGTGGCTCTGGAATACCAGAGAGTGTTACCAAAGGCCACTCAACCAACAAAGCAAATACAGGCTCCCTGAGTCAAGAAGACTCCACCGCAGCACCAGCTACACGTCACCTGCCTGGAAATACTGCAGCAGAGGCAGCCATATGCTTCTAATATCCCAAATCTAATTGGCTATTGGCTCTCTCCTTGGAGTATAACCCATGGCTGATGCCACAAGCTTACATCCTCTACAGGTTAGGAGATGTATAAGCCACAGTAGAACCCTGTCATATTTACAGAAAAAATGTAATTCATGGATAACATATCATCCAAACATATGTGTCTATACCAAGTAACCAACCATAATTATAAGTGCTGTTTAAATACCGTATATCTAATTGCTTGTGCTTCATTAGTAGATCGAAAGGTTATTCCTGGACAAACTGTCAGCCCTAAAAGGAAACAGCCAGAATACCAGAGTCCACACACAGCTCCAGGAGAGAGTGGCTGTTTTGCTTCTCATCCACCGTGCCCCTTTCTAAGCCTAGGGAACAATCTGCGGAAGAGGGGGTGGTGGTAGAATGTAAGGGCTGCGATTGGGGTGAATGGTGAAAGTACAGCAATGTAGTCTGGACACTTATTTGATCAACTTGATTGAACATACAACCCCTCACCCCCAACTGGATGGTGAGGCTGTGGGGGTTTGGGCACAACAGCCTGCAAATTGGTTTCATATGAAGGATGCTTGACTCATGGATCATCACTTAAGCTAAAAAATGAAAGAAAAAAAACTGAGAAAAGATGCAGGACAGTTATGGCAAAATGCATGATCTGGATGGATGGGTGGGGGTAGGGGGGAAAGGAAAGGAAATATGCCTGAACTGAATTGGAAAATGATGTATGAAATGCACAAAGCATCAATAAAAAAAAAAAGAAAGAAAATGCCTATATTACTGAAAGTCATCTATAAATCAACTGAAAATAACCCAAATAATTCAGGAAATGATAATTGTATGATGGGAAAAGATGAAACTATGGAAAAATTGTCTGATGAGAAAAGATGAAACTACAAAAGAAAAATAAATAAGGATCCTACTGAATTAAAGAAAACCTCTTTTAATTATTCTTCCAACAGGAAATACCATTGTGTGTGCTGTACATACATACAAACATATATGACCAACTAGAATATGTCATACTCATTCATACATACATGTATGATGATACACACACACATACAAGATCACATTATTCGAACATTAGTAATGAAATTTTCTAACTTGCAGGAAAATGATGTAATTGGAGGTCGTCATATTGAATGAAATTAGTCTCCAATGTATCATTTTTTTGGTCTTTTGAAGACAGGGACTCTCATAATACTATGCAAAATTTAATCATGTAAATGTGTGCCTATGACAGTATCAGCTTTGGAGTCAGAGCTTTATATCTTATATACCAGTTATATGAACTTCAAGCAACCAGTTAATTTTAATAATCTCATTTGCACTTTGGAAATGGTGACAGCAAGAATAATAGACACCTGGGGCTGGAGAGATAACCTAGCGGTTAAGAGCGCCGACCGCTCTTACAGAGGACGCCGGTTCGATCCCCAGCACCCACATGGCGGCTAAGAACCGTCTGAAACTCCAATTCCAGGAGAACTCCAGTTCCAGGGGAATCCGATACCCTCTTCTGACCTCCGCGGCGTTGCACAACACGGGTGCACAAACTTGCATGCAGACAGTACATTCATACACATACAGAAATAAATAAAATTAATAAAAAAAATAAAAATAAAAAAAAGAATAATAGACACCTCACTGATTTGATCAGAGGATCAAGTGAAATAATATAAGAACTTCCATTAACACTAATAAATGACAGTTCATATTATTTTTAAGAGAGTTCTTTGTTTAGTTCATTTAAATCTTCATCTGTTACAAACAGTAAGTTGTAAAAACTGGATTGTGAGTGTGATTTACTTTAATAACAAAAAAATATAATTTTCACCAAAAAGGATAACAAGGCAGAATTTTGGTTTTTTGATACAGGGGCTTTCTTTTAGATGGAATCAAACTTACTTTGTAGACCAGACAGGCCTCAGTCTCATAGAAATCCTACTGCCTCTTGTTCCTGAGTACTGTGATTATTGGAGCATACTACCACATCTGGCTCAAAAACTAATTTATTTTATTTTATTATTATTATTATTATTATTATTATTATTATTGTATTTTTGAGACAGGGTCTCCCTTTTTTTTGTCCTAGCTGGCCTGGAGCTCACTCTGTAGAACAGGCTGGCCTTGAACTCAGAGAGATCTGCCTGCCTCTGCCTCCCAAGTGCTAGGATTAAAGGTGTGTGCCACCACACCCAGCTCAAAAACTCATTTTTATGGTAAAGTAGTTAGGTCTTAAGAGGGCCAGCCTGGTCTACAGAGTGAGTTCCAGGACAGCTGGGGCTACAGGGAGACCCTGTCTCGAAAAGACAAAAAAAACAAATAATAATAAAAAGATGTAATCCTCAAACAATTTATACACTTATAATATTAAAATCTTAAATTTAGCACAAATGTTCCCATGTATTTTGAGAAAGGGCTTAAAGTGGTAGTTAGTAGCATGTACAGAAATTTATTACATGAAATTATTTATATTAAAGACCAAGCATTGTATAGTTTCAGGACTGTTTTTCTTTAAATTTCAAAAATTCTTCAAGTGTTTTAAGTCATATAGGCTTGATGATCTTATGGAAAAATAGGAAAGAGTACAGACCAGGCACATGGCACGTCTGCATTCCCGTCAAGTGTCTTTCCTTTGGTACTACTGGAGGTCCTCTTCCTCATACTGACAAGCATATGTCATTATTATTTGCTGTGAGCTTCAGCACTCAGAATGTGAACAAAAAAAAAAAGAAGAAGAAATAGAGGGCAGGAGTCCTTTGCCTTAATTTATTTGCATTTTTTAACTTTTTAATTTTTATTGAGTGCATTTCATACAACATTTCTTAATCAAATTTAGACTCATTCCCCATCCATGCCACCACTGCCCTGCTCATGGATTCTGTCATACACAAGTCCTGTCTTGCATCTTTTTCTCAGTCTTTTATAACAATTTCAGTGCATAAGTTTACTATTTTTGTCAATTCTTTGAATAGGATTTTCTCTCTCTTTTTTTGTTCCCATTTGATTTTATATTATTCCAAAATATGCATATATACACTCCACACATAAATAAAAATTACAAAATGTGAAAATAAACTATATTTATGTGAACAACATATCCTGGCTGAATTTTAAATTGTTCATTTAAAATAATTCTCCTTAGGTATAGCTAGTGGCAAATGATTTAGAAAAATTTTAATGACTGGCAAAGTAGGGGTATTACTAGATGTCAAATATATGCTAAAATTAATGGTACAACATAGTTTATGTTTTTTCTCAAAGTAATTACATGTTTATTTGAATATTTGGACATGGTATATTTTTTCTTTAAATTCCCATATTGCAGCTTAAGGAGTGAAAATGCATGTAACAATGTAACTAATTATCCAGAGAGGAAAATACAATATTCAAAAGACCAACTGTTATACAATATTTTTACCCTCAGTTATAATATATAGCCAGGCTGGTCTACTTATGTAACTGAAGATGACAGTGAACTCCTGATCCACCTGCCTTCATCTCCCAAGTGGTGGGATTCCAGGTATGTGCACCATACCCTACTAATACCAGAATTCTTCAAAAGCATCTGAACAACAATGAATAAGCCTGACAGTATGGAAGAAAACAACCCTTAAAATATTGAGGAAAAATAAGAAGTATTCTTTAAGTTATATAGAGTGGGACAACATCCAAAAATTCAATCAGCATGAGAAAACTTTCATTTTTGGAGTCTTGCCATTTACCCCTATGATTCGTTGTATGTCTCTTCTCTTCCATTCCTAATTGAATACCCCCATTTTCCTCATTTCCCCATTTCCCTGCTTGGTACCATCTGTTTCATACTATCCTCCTTTCTCTGGCTCATTTTCCCTTTACCTCTATTGTTCCTTTCCATTTGCCTGGATCCTGAGATTACATCAGAATATGCCTTCAAATATAAGGAGGACTGGTGCTGAGACCCACAAATGAAAAAGAAAAATAATTCACGTTTTTTTTTTAAGTCTCTGTCACTTTACTTATATGTTTCTAGTTTTATCGATTTAACTAAAATTTTCATGATTTTGTCATTCCTTAACACTGAGTAGAACTCAAAATTGTATAAATGCACAAATTGTCATTATTCATTTACACGTTGATGGACATATTCACTGTTTCCATTTCTTAGCAATTGTGAAAAGAGCAGAAACAAGCATGGATACACAAGTATTTATACTGTAGGAAGCATCTTTTGGGTATATGCCAAGGAGTGGTATAACTGTATTATAATGCAGATTAATTTATAGTTTTTTAAAGAATTCTTCACACTGTTTTCCATAGTGATCGTGTAAGTTTTCAAAAGCAGTGAATGAGCATTTCTTGTTCTCCACATCTTCACCAGCATTTGGTGTCTTTTTCTCTTTCTCTTAGCCAGTGTGACAGAGGTAAAATGAAATCTTAAAGTGGTTTTGTTTGCATTTTTTGTGACTCCCAAAATAACACAGACTATTGCCACATGCCTAGATTACATTTCATAAATTGAGATAAGAACCTACTGCTGAAAACAGGACATAATTGGGACACAGAACTTGGAGCAACTGTGTTTTAACTGACCTGGAGGCGTCCATTTTGAAAACTAGCTTTTATAGTTCTAGAGGACACTATGGAAGCTAACCCAGCTATAAAGCCTAACAACAACAACAACAACAACAACAACAACAACAACAAAACAGCAGAACAAACTATAATGCTGCAGTAGTGACACTTTTTTATTTATTTTTTTAGTTTTATTTATTTTTTATGTGTTTGAATGTACTGTCTGCATGTAGGTTTGTGAACCTGTGTCATGCAATGCCGTGGAGGTCAGAAGAGGGTGTCGGATTCCCCTGGAACTGGAGTTAAAGACCATTCTCAGCCACCATGTGGGTGCTGGGGATCGAACCTGGGTCCTCTGCCAGAGAAGTCAGTGCTAGGACATCTCTCCAGCCCCAAATAGTGACATTTTTATCTTGGGAGTAATCACCAACAATCTAATTGAACTTAAAGACACTCAAAATGAGGGAACACATGGGTGCCCTGTATCTCAAACTAAATGCACATGGCTGGAGAGGTCATAAATCCTAGATAAAATCCTATCTCAGAGATATCTTGAAACAAATGAGATTTATTATGGCATGCTAAATATGTACCCTTATGTCTACAGACAAGAATATCGTACATCAATATTCAAGGAAGATTGTTTTTGCAACAGTTGGAGGTTACTACAGAGTTCTACAACTGGTCACAGAGAAGATATGTCTAAGAGATGCCCTACCCTGCCCTAAGTTACACATCTACAGTGGAATCTGTAAATATAAGGCTCATGGAACATATGCAGAATGCAGAACAGAGAGTAGTGAGAATGGCAATAAATTTCTTAAGCTCTGTTGGGGGTTCCTCATACAACAGAGTATGATGCACATAGAAGGCCACAACTGGCCAACGTATAAAGAATAAAAGACTGCAGAGCAAGTGAACCTGGATAAGCCTGCAATGTTATGCATAAGCTGCCCAAAGCTCAGGGGCCATTGCACAAGAGGGGGCAACAATATTGTAAGAGCCATGGTTGGCAGATGATCATGAGGATACAGAGTCATCTAGACCTCTGGAAAATTGCTCATATGAAATTACAGCATTCACAAAGACCCATACAACATCAGTCAAACAAAAATCCAATGTAGAATTTGGGAAATGTGGAGGAGGCCCCCAAATTGGCCAAGGAACTATTGATGGTTTATTATTGCAGGGTTACTTTTGTCTGAAATATATGTCTGGTGGTCCTTTAAATGTATGATGGAGGAACAGGACTTACAGCTCTGGGTTGCTGCAAGACTCAGTACTGTTCCTGGGCTAGCGAGCTAACAGTCCTCAAGCTTAAGCTGCAAGCAGGGAGGGGGAGGGAATGATGGGAAGTAACCCAGAGAGAAAAAGGAAACAGATTCATAGAGACTAGGAGTAAAGGACTCAGTTTAATGTTGTAACTCAAGGTTTTTTATAGAGATCCTTGCGGGGCCTGGGACACACAGAATTGGGGGTTGGGAGAAGTGGTTGGGATAAGCAGAACTTTTAGGCCATTTACTCTAGATCAATGCCCTTTAAGGCATCAAAGACAGTTGGCATCAGTGTGGGTTTGGCAGGTTTGCAGGATAACAGCAGGGGTCGAGGCTTGGAAGCTGCTTGCTGACTCTCTTAAGTGCTTCTGCCAAAAGAATGCCTACATCTCCTCATTTTGACTTATTTTAAAAAAGCTCATTTGTCACATACTGTTCTTATTTTATCTATCAGGGATACTCTGGAATAATGTGGCCCAGCATGGATCCCACTGAGGACAACAGAACCTGGGTGTTTGTATAGAAGGCTGGAAGTATGAAGTCTGCTTGGTACATCAAATGAGAGAGCTCTCATGGTCTGGAACTTTGCTGAAATATGTGAGGCAGGAATACTGCATTATCTTGACTAGATAATGCACAGAAGCCACTGAAAATGCCCATGGAGGTTATTAGACAACTTACAGAGGCTATGGGACAATGTTTTGCAGATTCCTGCTTCAAGCCAGACAAAGTCTCTGTCCCACATCTAGCTCCCTATATTTTTTATTAAAATGGAGCAGTATGCCATCCTTTTTTTCAGAGAACTTTTAGGAATGGCTTGATATTGGACTTAGGACATTCTGGGCTGTAACTCCAAACTGGCTTTCGATAAACCAGAAAGCCAACCTCCTAAGGTGGAGATTAGTCTTAATAAAAGGGATAATCTAGGTGGCCTAGAGGGACTTGGGTTGCAGATAACATGGCTTTGTCAACAAAAGATAACATTTTTTTCTCCCAAATATATAGACATACAGGAGTCCTTTGATTTTTCTCTTAGCACAGAGGCATCAAAAGGCCACAGGGCCATATCCAAGAGTCTCAAAGACTCGAGTGCTTTAACACCTATAAATTTAAACAGAGAGACTGATGCCAGTGCATCACAAACTGAACATAAAAGATGCAAAGAGACCCACTGAGTATGCAACTTTTCCCTCAAGTGGTAGAACTCTAAAAAAATGACAAACCAAAAAGTAACACCTTCTCTACCATCAAGACATACAGCTATGTGAGTGAAATCTTCTCTAAGAATAATATCCCTTGTCCTTGATAACACTTTTAACATAGATGGTGATTTTATTTGTACTCCCAAAGTCTTAAGCTTGGCTGGAAAGATCTGTACATTCAACTATATTGATGGAATAAAATCCAGTCACAAGTGTACTTTTGGTCTGCTGTAGGTTTTTTCCTTAGCCAGTAGCTCCTAGGCTTTGGGGGAAAGGCAGGTGAGAAGAGGAGCAAACCATTCTTTGTTGTTGAAGATAGCAATTAGGCTGTCTCACCTTTTTTTTTTTGTCTCAGCAGGAAACTGGCGACTCAACTCTGGCTTTAGTTTCTCTGGAGGCATGGATTGTGGGCCTGGAGGTGTGGCTTGTGGGCCTGGAGGTGAAGCAAGGCAGTTGCAGGTGGCCTTGGTCTGAGTCAGAACCTAGGCTTTCAGGGGGTGCCTTCTGTAATTTACTGATGGAATATGAATGGTAAAAGTATAGGCAGTTAAGTAAGCATTATTTATTATACTAGGTTGTGCTGTTGGTATAGCACAGGTAGTTAGAAATACCATTCATTTACATTACTGTAGATATTTATAGAAAATACCTCATTTATCATTTTGGTAGATAAATGATTGAAGGCTTATTAAAGTTCTTTTAAGAATAAAATAAATTAGCACTTTAATCCTTATGTTTGAAAAACAAAATAATATACCAGCTTAGCACTTGAGATTTACCCATGGCCTTTTAGCCTGGATTTAGGCCTGATTTTTGGCTTGATAAAAGACAGCTGTAATATTTTTACTGATATAATTGGCTTTTGGGAGAAGTCCCAGCCAGTGTAGTACCTGGCTTTGATACATACTTAATAGATTTTTTTTTTTGAGAAATAGAATATCCTTCCAAACGATTTTAATGTCTCAATGTAAGGAAGGAGTTAATTTGTATTTTGGAGGGCATTACATTAATTTTACCTTATATTAGGAGAATAAACCCTTTTATAAAATTATAGTACTACATAGCCATACAGGAATTGATATTCTGAGGTTCATTGTTGATGAAGAGCTGAAATACATTTTCTCAAAGCTAAGTTATCTTATAGATAAAAAGGGGATGTTACAGATAACATCACACTAAGACACTTGATAAACATTAATGTCAAGGCTGTTATCTGGAAATTTAGTATGAATTAGGAGTAAAAGTAATAACGACTTCTAATTTACACAAATTTAAGTGTGACCAATCTTTTATGTTGATAGTATTAGACCAATTTTTAAACAACACAAATAATTTAATTAGCCATTATATAATATGTGATTAAATTTTGGAGAGATCTTGATTAAACATACATTGTGATCTTTCTTTTTAATTTTTTAAAAAATTTTATTTATTTCTGTATGTGTATGAATGTACTGTCTGCATGCAGATCTGTGCACCCATGTCATGCAATGCCACAGAGTTCAGACGAGGGTGTCGGATTCCCCTGTAACTGGAGTTCTCCTGGAATTGAATTGTGGGTGCTGGGGATCAAACCCGGGTCCTCTGTAAGAGAGGTCAGTGCTCTTAACAGCTAGGCCATCTCTCCAGCCCCAGATTGTGATCTTTAATTTACTTGATTTAGACTTGATCCTGAAGAAACAAAGTTTATATAAATAATTTTAACCTTTATATATTATAACCCAAGATACATATCTTTAAGGTATAAATTTTATAGAAAGGTGTGGTGGTTTGAATGAGTGTCCCCCATAGGCTGCAAGAATTGAGACATTTGTCTCTAGTTGGTGGCACTGATTTTGGAGGTCTTAGAAGGTGTGGCTGTGCTAGAGGAAGTACATTATTGGGGGCAGGCTTAGTGAGCTTAACAAGCCTCATGGTCTCAAGATGCTCTCTCTCTGCTTCCTCTGCTCATTGTGAGATGTGACCCTCGGTTTGCTGATCCAGATCCAGCCACCATGCCTCCTGCCACAATGGACTCTAATTCCCTGGAACTGTCAATCGTAAGCTCAAATAAGCTCTTCCTTTTATAAGTTCCTTGGTCATGGTGTTTTATCACAGCAACCGAAAAGTGACTAATATAGAAATTTGGTACCAGAGAGTGGGCTGCTTGCTGTGAAGAACCTGACCATGTGGATGTTTGGAGAAATGTGGAAGCTTTGGGCTAGAAAGGCTGTTGACTACTGTAAGCAGAGCTTAAAGGGCCATTCTAGTGGAAGCCTGGAAGAAAGCATGCAAAAGATATGGTTCCAGAGGAAAATAAAGACTTAGGTAGCAACTGGGATATTTTTTTTTTAATTAATTTTTATTGATGCTTTGTGCATTTCATACATTTTTTCCAATTCAGTTCAGGCTTATTTCCCTTTC
>VZQC01003661.1:208536-315713 GCA_009823505.1 Rhizomys pruinosus
GCAAAAGTAGTTAGTGCTCTTAACTGCTAGGCCATCTCTCCAGCCCCATAGCTTTGGTTTTTTGTTAGATCAAGCTGGCTTGAAAATCTCCATACAAAACTGCGATGTTTTGGTTTCAGGATGCAGAAATAAGAAATGGTGTTAATTTTTAGGTAGGCAAAGACAGACATGAATCAAGATGACTTGTTATTTCCGCTCAGTGATAGGTTACAAACCACGTGGTCCAAGAGGCTGTGATTTTTAAAAGGTGAAAACAAATCTAAAAGACTCTAAAATTCTCCAGGACCTTTTAAATTAATTGACTTTAGATTGTTTAGGATCCTTTTAATTGACTTTAGAATTGTTTAGGACTGATTAATTTATTAATTGTGCACAATTTGTTTAAAAATGTATTTGAGTACCCATGTATTAGATTTAGAAACTTATTAACAAGCATGCTTGAGATGGAAGACAAAGCTGCATTTTTCTTTCCTGAGAAATTATTTTTCTTATAATTCCTGCCTGGCTTGGCCTGAATGCAGGGGGGCGGGGGAGCAGGAATTGTCCCACTGTGGCTGAGAGTGCCAGAAACTTAAAAGATGCAGGCACCTAGTTTCACCGCCTAGCACCCGTGCCACACAGGTCCAAGAATCTGGATTCCCTAAGTCTGCAGAGGACATCCACAGGGCTATGTTAAAAGTTTTGCTCCAAAAGGAGGCAGCTTCCCATGTGGAAATTTTAAGTCCTCAGCTTTTGAGAAGCGTTTTTATTTTTTTATTTTTTTAGCCTGTGGGTCCTTTTGGTATCTCTGTTTGTTTCCCATGATAAAGAAAGATAGGTAATCCTAGTGAGTAGAAGAACGTTTAGTAGGAGAGGCTTTGCTGGCTCAGTGGGCTGAACAGCCTCTGGTATGCAGGAACTGAAGTTAGAGAGAAGAAGCTAAAAGACAGATCAAAGAGTTATCCCACATGAAAAGGATCTTGTGGAGATGAACCAACAGCCCAGCCTTAGAGAAGAGATGCTGAAAAACAGATTTAAGATTAATCCCATGAGAGGAGAGATGTGAGGATGGCCCAACAGCTTGGCCGTCTACCCTGAATCTTCCTTTCAGTGGGGGTTTACTTCCCTGCTCTGAACCCCTGAAATTTTCCCATTTGTGAGGGAAAGGGAACTGAGAGAGACAGCATGAGAGCCAAAGTATCTTTTTCCTTCTTCCTTACAATGGAAAGTCCAACCCCATGTCTTGGTGCCAGTTGTCATCTGAAATGTATGTCTAGTGGTTCTTTAAATGTATGACGTGTTTGCTGCCTTCCAGGAGATGTTCTTCCTCCCTGGACCAGGGCTAGCAGTTCTTGGATGCTGCAAGTCTCAGGACTGTTCTTGGGCCAGCTGGCTAACAGTCCTCAGGCTTAAGCTGCAAGGGGGGAGGGGGAGGGAATGGTGGGAAGTAACCTGGAGAGAAAAAGGAAATGGATTCAGGGACTGGGAGTAAAGGACTCAGTTTAATGTTACAACTCAAGGATTTTTATACAGATCCTAGCAGGGGCTGGGACACACAGAATTGGGGGTGGAAGAGGGAGTGGGACAAGCCAGACTTCAGGCCATTTGCTCCAGATCAATGCTTTGTCCTTAAGGCATCAAAGACAGTTGGCATTAGGGTGGGTTTGGAAAGGTTGCAGGATATCAGTAGAGGTCGAGGCTTGGAAGCTGCTTCCTGACTTTCCTAAGTGCTTCTGCCAAAAGAATGCCTACATGTTAGGGCAAGTGACCCTAGATAGTCTAACTAGACTCCACTGGATAAACTCATACCATGGGACATCTGAGCACACAAACGTAACTGAATATCCCTTAACATATGTGTCAGAATACATGAAATTGAGTGGATGGTGATATGGGGATTATGGATTCAAGAGCAAGATTTAAATAGGATTAAAATGTATTGTAAAAAATGTGCAAAATTCCTAAGTGAGTCATGGGATCATCACAGAAGTGGGGAAACAGAGTGCTGGTCAGTTCATCATATGAAGTCATAGCAAAGATGACAACACCCACAAGTCTCATTCAAGCTCAAACCAGAAAAAAAATCCAGCATAGACATGAGGAAGTAGGTAAGAATCTCCAACTCCACCTAAGGAAACTCTGTCAACAGATGCCTGCCAGGAGGACCAGAGCCAGTCTCTGTCATGCATGGAACTCTTTGTAAGTTACCCAGGCTCCAGTCATGAACCCATGCTGAAGGACATTTGGGGATACAAGTTAGACTCTACTATTTCCAATAGTTTCAAAGTCCCTGTATGTACTAAACATGCACTAAGAAGTTTAAAGAGAAATCAATGTTCATTGCCACAATTCTTTTTTTTTATAATTCTTTTATTGATGTTTTGTGTATTTCAGACATCTTATATCTCAGGCATTAGACTAAATAGAAATTATGTTAGTTTGGGATTTTATGTTTCCTCTCAACATTTTTTTTTTCTTTTCATTTTGACAAATAACAGATCACTCCTTATGTTTTGGTCAGTCATGAAAGTTTTGTATAAAATCAAGAGAGGAAAAAGTGCAACATGTCCTAAGGTAATTATGATTAATCTAATTACTAATTTACATAAATGCATGGTTAAATTTTATGATTAGAAACTATCTCCAAAACTTTAAAGACTAACCAAGCTGAAAGAAGGTAAGGCTCAATTGATTTCTAAGTGGGATTCCAATTTCACACACTCTCCCTTCCCAGAAACTCTTAGTTGCTGTTATTTACTTCCTCTTGGAGTATATAAAGCCCTGCAGAATAAATGAGAGATAATATTAAGCTACCTTAATTGGAAAGTCTCTGATACTGTAATTTCCTCTAGGATGGAAAGCTTTGATAGGTTCTGCATTGCCATGCGTGTTTACTCTTCATTCAGTGAACCCTTTCTCTCCAGATGGAAAATATTGCATTGCCTAGGAATTGGTGTTGATTTCAGAAGTTTCAATAGTTTTATTTAACACATTCATGAGAGAAAGAACCCCTCATTTTCAATAAGCATGGCCTAATCCCAGAGCTCTGTGAGGGGAAAAGGAGGGTAGTCGAGCAGGGTGAATGGATATCAGCATTTTGTATCCTTTCACAGAAATGCAGAGGACAATTAGGCATTAAACTCTGTTTTTAGTTGTTCTTTCATTGATCCATCTTTTGTTACTTTAAGCACAGCAGGATATCTGCTTGTCCCTATATTCTCAAAGCTATTCATTCCATATTTATTATATTATGCTCTTTGGAAAAGTTGTTCTCTACAATGCAGTTTGTTTTGCAAAATGGGTAAAAAGTGTAATACACTATTACCAACTTACATTAGATTTAGTGAAATACTATTGTTTTCATTTTTTATTAATAACTTTTTTATTTTTTAATTTATTTTTGTATGTGTATGAATGTACTGTCTGCATGTAGGTTTGTGCACCCGTGTCATGCAATGCTGCAGAGGTCAGAAGAGGGTCTTAGATTTGCCTGGAACTGGAGTTCTCCTGGAATTGGAGTTACAGATGGTTCTTAGCCTCCATGCGGGTGCTGAGGATTGAACCCGGGTCCTCTGCAAGAGCAGTTGGTTCTCTTAACCACGAGGCTATCTCTCCAGCCCCATTTTCTTTACTACCTCTAATTGGTTCTTATATTATCAATAACAGGGGGAAAATAGTATGCCATATAAACATACCACTGAAGTTTTCATTAACTTTTACATATTAACTTTTACATATTAACTTTTACATATTAACTATTAAATGGGGCCTGGATTGAAAATTGTCTATACTTCCAATTATAGAAATGTTTGGCTGAAACAATTCCAAACTTAGGAGTTAGTATGTGAATATAAATTGTGAATAAAAGTTAAAACACAAGGGTATCCTAAAAACATATTTTTCAGAAGATGGTATCCTGTGAAACCAATACAAAAATAATTAATTAATAAAAACCTTAAAATGTAGATATAAGCAATGCCACCACCATCCCCTATAGCTGAAGACACGAACGTGGATAATGTGCCAAAAGTTGAACATGTACTCAGTTTACATGAGATGTGAATCTACTTGTTTCGGCTCCAGGGCCTATGATTGTATCCTCTGAACTCCACTGAGAACATCTATCACAGTGATGCTTCCATTTAACTGTATGGTTAACTGAATATGTTTCCACAAAGTGATCCATTTTATTGACTTGTAAGTAAGAACTTGATAATATTAACATGTAATGAATAATCTACTATACTTCAAAATCTATACCATTCCTAATAGATTGAATTTTATAGACATCAATGGTTGGAAATAACCCTTTTTCAAATCCTCATGTTCTTCAAATATAAATGATAGAAATCCAAGACTTCTTTAACAGAGATGTGCATAATAAAGTAAATGTTAGAATCATTTAGTCTAATATGGATAATCTATTTCATCTGCTATCATCTCAGTTTATGCTTTATTTATAATTACTTTAATATATATTGCATATTTTATGACATATTTATTTGACAATTTTCTTCTTGAAAGAAATTTCATTCTACATTTTATGAAGTGATGATTTACCATCAGGAAGGACTAAGAGCATAAATAATAAACTCAGCAATAAGGGCTAATCTCCATTGATTGTTCCTTTTTATATTATTTGGTTCGGAAATGACTCTGCACAGGAGGCTCTCCCCTTCCACTGCTGGGAAACAGTCTTTTTTGATTGTTTGAAGGCAATGCCACCTCGAGCAGAAAATGCTTTTCTGTGCCAAGGTGCCAAAGGAGACAGATCACATCCCTTCAAGACCAAACATCTGCTGAGAGATCATCCAGAATACTGCAAAGTTCTATTGGCTATAACTTTATGAACATCCATTACACATTTCAGTGCCAATTAGTTGATAAATTATTTATTGTCTGAATTTGGTCAGATCACTGCAATAGTCATTATAGCAAACCTAAGTTAGTGATTTATAATCTACCTAAGTCTCCATAGAGACATGTATAATTTAAATCTAGAAGTGGTTTCTAACATGAGAGAATGTGATCCTGTCTCTAAGGCATTGACTGGGTAGGTGCTTCTAGATTCAAATCTCAGTACAGTAGAGATTAAGAGGTCATTTGATCTCATATCTAGCCCAGTACACTTGTCCTTCTGCCATATTATCCTCTGAGTTCTGCTTAAGAAAATCTGGTTAAACCTGTAGAAGTGGCATTTTTGCAATTGTTAAGATTTTTTTATACCTTATGTCTTTAGGTATTCATAACACATTTTTCCAAATAATTCATGGCTACATTCTTTAAAAAAATGTTTCTTTAGTGTATTCAATGAGTCTGGTTGTTAATTCCTTTATACAATCAGGCAGTTTTATTTTCTTTAATTTAAGTAATCAAATATATTAGGTACTATTTAATAAGCTTCATATTTATTAAATAATTAACTTTAGATTTCTCATTTTTTAATCAAAATGCAAGATTCAAAATATAATATGGGTTCATTTTTTATTTTTGTCTCAGATTCACATTTTGTACAAGATTATTCATACAATATAATCAATGGAAACATATTGTTTTATTCATTTTTCCTAGAAGAAAATGAGAGTGACAAAGCCATCAACACAATTCAGAGCATCATAACCAATAACTATGGAAGAATGTGGAGGGAAGAGCTGGGTTGACTGAATGAAAAACAGCTGAACTAACAACACATAATAAACAATGTTTGACCAAAGTTTAGAGGAGTTTGTACCTTGAAATGCTGCTTAATAAGGAGGTCAAAAGCTAGAGTATGTCTGGTCAAGCAAAGGCGAATTTACTTAGAACAACTTAGTGCATGCTCCTTAGGATATGCACTGAATGTAAGATATTTCAAGTAGAGTAAAGGCTGAATTAAATTTACAATGATGTCTAGCTCAGTCTCTAATAATTAGGCAGTTTGCTGAGATAAAAGTATATATTAGTTACCTTTCTCATAACTGTGAATGAATACATGAAAATAAAACTTAAGGAAGGAAAGCTTTACTATGGTTTCTGAGTGATTTCAATCCATCATAACTGAGAAGACATAGAAATGTTAATCCAGGAGGGAACATATGAAGGAATTACCTCAGATTGTGGAAGGTCAGGAAGCAGACAGTGGGTTATAATCAAGATTGGTATAAACTCAAGGCTACCTTAGTAATAATACACTTCTGCCATTTCCTCTAAGTTCTGCAACCTTCAAAAGTGCACCAGAGCCAGACACTGATTATGCAAAACATGACTATGTGAGTGAAATTTCAAATTCAATGCATAACAGGATATGAGTCTATCAGTTTTTAACTTGCAGTGAAAAAAGTGAAGGGAACTTGACAAGTCATTGTCCAAATGACCAAATGCATTCTTGTGCATTCTGTGGCTGGTACCCTATACAGAATAAGGATGCCGTGAGGCAAAAAGAAAACCATGGGGCTGAGAACTCTAATCTTGATCCTCTAATTAAATGTTAGCTATCTAAGCAGCACTAATAGTTATGGTAGGTTACTTTAGCATAGACACATATGTTCGGATGATATGTCAATCAATGAATTACATTTTTCCCCCTGTTAAATATGACAGGGTCTTACTGTGGCTTATAACATCTCCTAACCTGTAGAAGATGTAAGCTTGTGGCATCAGCCATGGGTTATTCCTCCAAGGAGAGAGCCAATAGCCAATTAGATTTGGGATATACAGGCACATGGCTGCCTCTGCTGCACAGTATTTCCAGGCAGGTGAGGTGTAGCTCGTGCTGGCAGTGGAGTCTTGCTTGATTCAGGGAGACCCGTATTTGCTTTATTGGTTTAGTGGCCTTTGGTAACACTCTTGGCATTCCAGAGGCCATCTGTACACTTGCATGTGCGGTCTCAATACATCCCTCCCATGTTAACGTCAGGGAACAATCTGCGGAAGAGGGGGCGTGGTAGAATGTAAAGGCTGCGATTGGGGTGAATGGTGAAACTACAGCAATGTAGTCTGGACACTCATTTGATCAACTTGATTAAACAAACAACCTGTCACCCCCCACTGGATGGTGGGGCTGTAGGGGTTTGGGCACAACAGCCTGCAGATTGGTTTTGCACGAAGGATGCTTATACTCATGGATTATCACTTATAGCTAAAAACTGAAAAAAAAACTGAGAGAAAGATGCAGGACAGTTATGGCAGAATGCATGATCTGGGATGGGGTGGGGGTCGGGGGGGAAGGGAAAGGGAAATAAGACTGAACTGAATTGGAAAATAATGTATGAAATGCACAAAGCATCAATAAAAATTAAATTAAAAAAATCATTAAAGAAATTTTGGCTTGGAAGTAGGACAGAATTTCCAACCAATTCTGCAAAGGCCCTAAACACACTTCTATAATTTTTGTGGTATGTATTCATGCAAAGCAGAGTTTTCTATATTGACAGCCATAAAATCAAAATATAAATAAACTCTGAAAACTGTTAAAAAATGTTAACTATCTAATAATGTGATTTTCACAGGCACAGAGATACAGCAGTTTTAAGTCATTGAATTTATCATTTGTATTGAATATCAAATATTCTAACATTTTGGTGTAATTTTTTTAATGTCAACATTACAAACTTTTCTTTATATACTTCAGTATTTCTCACCAAATTTTAAGTTATCCATCATTCATTGTTTTCAGTAATGTTTGATATCTTGGTAAGTTTGGTGATGTTGGTTTCTATTTTTAAAAGAAAAATTATTTTGTGGTAAAAATTCAAAGAATTTCTGGTATTTTCATTCTACTTTAGAATGACAGTATAAAAAGCCTCTACATGGGCTGGAGAGATGGCCTAGCGGTTAAGAGCACTGACTGCTCTTACAGAGGACCTGGATTCGATCCCCAGCACCCACGTGGCGGCCGAGAACTGTCTGAAACTCCAATTCCAGGAGAACTCCAGTTCCAGGGGAATCCAAGACCCTCTTTTGACCTCCGCGGCATTGCACTACATGGGTGCACAGACCTGCATGCAGACAGTACATTCATACACATACAGAAATAAAAAAAAAATAAAAATAAAATAAAAAAAATAAAAAGCCTCTACATAATAGAAAGAATATGACACTGTGGTCTGAATATGTACCTGGACATACAATGTTGTTCTTTTTATTCTTTCTGAATATCATCTTCCCTTCTTGTGAAAAGACACTGACTGCCCTGTGTAACCTTTTACAGTAACTGCCATGATAACCTCTTATTGAATATTTCATACTGTTGTACTGGTAATGAACATAAGACATTATACAAAACTTGGCACAAATATGTTCAGCAGATCATCTACATTAAGTCAACTGAGACTTTGGGACGTAGAGCACAGCAATCCTTCTAAGACAAGCCAGGCAATGAACACATCAGTGACATAATTGTAGTGTCTGCAGTGATAGTCTGCTCCTATGGTCAGTATGAACCTCTCTGCCATCCCTGCTGTCTACTCTTTAGAGTGATAGGGAAGTGCCTGCCTCTGTTCTGGGAACATTTATCCAGTGACAGCTGATTAATAAGTTAACCAATTAGTAGTTAATTTAGACAAATATCCTCAGTCTTGAGAAATTGAAACAAAGACTATTTAAAATGTCATATAAGAACTCGCACAACAAATCTCTGGTAATAATTTCATGACCATAGAGAGGAATTTGTTGGTAAAATATTGCTTTGTAATGTGATTTTTACTCAAACAAAAATGTATTGTCCTTGAAATTAATCAGTTACACACCACTTTTAACTAGAGAACAACCTAATTTTGATGATTATTTAACATTTACAGATAATAAAGGTAATATCTATTTGATTTACATCATATAATATATATATATAGTATATATAATATAGTATATATCGTTACATGTCCTCCTACTCAAATGTAATAATATTGGAAATGTATGCAGTTGGAAGTTCCTGTGCTAATCAAAATCATCTTCTGATCATTATTCATCATTTCTCAGAATCATTCATTCTCCACTAAGGTTATTTTATGATTACACTTCTATTTGTAAAGATAAAATCAATAATGTTAATAAAGTTAGTTTCACTTCTACTTGTAAAGATAAAATTAATAAAGTTAATAAAGTTAGTTACTCTAGGTACAGACAGTTAAACATTTGAGCAGTTTTCCCATGGAAATAGGAAATATTATGATAAAACATACATCAATATTGAATGCAAGAATATGATAGAATAAATATTTTGGTATCATAAAATGTTCATGCATAAGAAAAGTTATTTGTAGAATCTGAACAAAGATAGTGTGCTAAAATATAAGGTTTGTTTTAAATTGTGTCCATAACAGATAATTCTCATTCAGAGATCTTAAGATCTCTGATGATACATATGGTAGATAGTAGAAATGTCCATCCCCTTAAATTTGATTATATACAATATACTATAGGCAATATTTAAGATAATTTTCTGAAGGAAATGATTATCAATTATTGAATAATAATTTGTTCAATATAGTTTAGAACTCAAAGGACTAGACTTATTATTGAATTTTTCAGAGTCTTCATAATTACTTGGCATATGCTAGGGAATTAGACTATATGGATGGACATAACCTATATTTTCAATGAAAAAATGTAATAATTTTATTCCCTCAAAGACCTCAATTACTCATCCAGAAAATATATATATATATATAATAATAATATATATATATATATATATATATATATATATATATAATGGCACTGTGGTGGTGTGCGTGTGTGTATGATACTAATATGCTTTACATATTAAAATATTTTGTTGTTTATTTTGAGATTTTCATACAATGAGTTTCATGATATTCATCACCACTCCATCTTCTTACAGATTTACTTCCTCTTCCCTACCCAAACAACTTTGTTTACTTTTTAAAAAAGTCAACTCCAATTTGTTCTCTACATATGTTTTTGTGTGTGGAACCATCACTCAAGCATAATCAATATGCCAGGAGTTGAATTTTAAAGGAAACTATCCCTCCCTCCTCTAGCAGCTATTAACTGTCATTAGATCACCAGGTGTGTGTTAGGACTTTCCTGAACCTATTGGGATTTTGTTTGGGTTGAACTTGCACACATCTGGTGTATAGTATCACAATGACTGTGAGTTCCTATGGCAGCTGTCCTGTTGTATCTGGAAAACTTTCCTTGCATTCCACCATTGCATCACAATCGTTCAGTACTATATTACTCAATGAATTCTGAGCCTTTGGAGGAGGGCGTGTGAAATAGATTACTCATTCATGGTTAAACATGCTGAAGTATTTTATTCTCCTCATGTTGATAACTTGTGGGTCTCTGGATTAATTTTCATCCACTGTAAAAAAAAAAAAACTAATCTCTCTGATGAGAACTGAGAAATGAACTAATCAATGGGTATAGTGGTCATTCATTAACTGTTTCATTAACACTATGTCTGTTCAGCAGAATAATAATAATACATTCATATTTAGAGACTATGACCTATCTATCCACAGCACTTGGCATCCAAAGTAGTGCCAGGCATGGGCTCCATGTCATAGAACATGAAGGCCTTAAGTCTAGTGAGAAGGTGGTTGGTTATTCCCATGACATTTGTGGCAATATTCAACCAATGGGCACAGTTTTCCAGATCACTAATTATTTTAGCTTGTTTTTTTTTATTTTTTTTAACATTTTTTTATTGATACTTTGTGCATTTCATACATCATTTTCCAATTCAGTTCAGGCATATTTCCCTTTCCCTTCCCCCCCACCCCCACCCCAACCGAGATCATGCATTCTGCCATGACTGTCCTGCATATTTCTCTCAGTATTTTTTTTCATTTTTTAGCTATAAGTGATAATCCATGAGTACAAGCATCCTTCATGTAAAACCAATTTGCAGGCTGTTGTGCCTAAACCCCCACAGCCCCACCTTCCAGAGGGGAGTGAGGGGTTGTATGTTCAATCAGGTTAATCAAATGAGGGTCCAAACTACATTGCTGTAGTTTCACCATTCACCCCAATCACAGCCCTTACATTCTACCACGCCCCCTCTTCCGCAGGTTATTCCCTGGGCTTAGAAAAGGGGCACAGGTGGATGAGAAGCAGAACAGTCCACTCTCTCTGGAGCTGTTGTCTTGGATTCTGGTCAATTCTGGCTGTTTCCTTTCATGGGCTGACAGTTTGTCCAGGAATAACCTTTCGATCCTTCTAATGAACCACAAGCAATTAGATATATAGGTATTTAAACAGCATTAATACTTATGGTAGGTTACTTTGGTATAGACACATATGTTTAGATGATATGTTGATCCATGAATTACATTTTTTCCTGTTAAATATGACAGGGTCTTACTGTGGCTTATGACATCTCCTAACCTGTAGAGGATGTAAGCTTTTGGCATCAGCCATGGGTTATTCCTCCAAGGAGAGAGCCAATAGCCATTATGACAATGATGAGGTTGCTCTCCAACTGTAAATTGGAGACAACTATTATAGAGGTAATCTCTTATAAAACTGGTAAAACTGCCTTCTTTAATTGACTAATAGACATAAGAACTGTGAAAAGGATTATTCTCTGTTCAGAACCAAATATAATACTAAAGTCCTTAAACTATGCACTTAAGCAAAATGTATCAATACAGGAGCTCTGACATCAGTAATGGATTATTCCACCAGGGAGATGTTGGCCAGGGATCTAAGGCCCCACAAAAGGTAAAGGCTCCTTGCCTCTAACCTGGGATACCTGCAAGAAGAGAGGCGATAAGGCCCTGCTGCTGAAGACCTGACATTAACATGGGAAAGATGCATTGAGACCACACATGCAAGTGTACAGATGGCCTCTGGAGCACCAGAGAGTGTTACCAAAGGCCACTAAACCAATAAAGCAAATACGGGTCTCCTTGAGTCAAGCAAGACTCCACAGTCAACACCAACTACACCTCACCTGCCTGGAAATACTGAGCAGCAGAGGCAGCCATATGCCTGTATTATTGTAGCTTGTAAGGTCAACAATTTGGTAAGGTAAGTAAGTTATTTGATTCAGAAGTATGGAGCTATCAAAAGTGCTATCGTCTAAGTGATCATGAACTTTCAACGTTTTACACTTTTAACATTAATTTAGTCTAATATATAAAATATGCAATTAATGATGTGATGCACATATTCAGAATTATTTTCTTGATTTTCAGTATGTAAAATGTATTGTATTTTATCTATAGGCAAGGGTTGTGGTGGTTATTCCTAATGACAATTTCAGCGCAATCTAAAAAGTAACGCTTCAAAACACTCTAAGAATTTATTTACAGTTTAAATTCTATAGAGAGGATAACAATGATTTTTAGGAGAAAATATATGTATTGAATTCAGAATTTTTATTTCATCGAGGAAATGGATAAAATTAGGAACCTCAACATGTACTATCCGTACTAAAACACAAAGTTAGGATTTTCTGAATATCATGTTCAGCAAATCTTATCTTTCTTAGCAGTAGAATTTAAAGGTGTAGGTCACTACTTCAGCCTATATTGGAGCCATTAAAAGTTTTTTTTTAAAATTATATGTTTAGTGGCCCCAAAGATGGTGAAATCCAAAAGAGTGGTTGGCTTTTTCAACAAATGCAAAGAAGATTAAGGCCTCATTTTTATTTATTTATTTATTTATTTTTGGTCTTTTCGAGACAGGGTCTCTCTGTAGTCCCAGATGTCCTTGAACTCATTGTGTATACCATGCTGGCCTTGAACTCACAAAGATCTGCCTGCCTCTGCCTCCCAAGTGCTAGGATTAAATCCATTCACCACTATGCCCAGTTAAGGCCTGATTTTATAGAAAACAAATTATAATGTTATTGTGAGACTGCTTCAACATTTGATCAAATTATTATAAACCTAAAGGCAAAGAAATTAATGAGGCTTGTGCAACTAATATTCTAGGATCAAGTCTGTATAAATATTTAAGGATGTATTCAAAGCAAACAAATTGATGTTACAGTCAGGAAGCAACACACACATACACACACACACTCACACACACATGCCGCACACACACACACACACACACACACACATTCATAAAACCCAGGAATGAATATATGGGTTGAAGAAAGATAACTATTTGTTAAAATTGAAAGCTTTGAGGTCCAATATGGAAAATATAAAATATATAAGAAAAAAGAATGAAGAAGAAAAATGAAGAGAATGGTGAAAATGTTATAACATACCCAAATAACCTTTTAAATGAGACCAAAGAGTAAGTATACATTACGTATTCAGGAAACAAGAAGGGGCCTTTTTGAACTTGTGCCTGAAAGTGCAGAAATAGGGACAGATTGCACAAGACCCAGTGTCACTCAATCAGACCAAAACCTAGCATAGAAATGGGCAGCAGGCCCCAATCCTGGCCAAGGAACTTTTGGCAAATGATTACTGTGTGGTGAGGAAAAGTAGATCCTCTTTAAGGGAACCATTCTAGATATGCTATCCATACTGCACTGGATGATCTTGCACTGGAAGTCATCTGGATACAAATGCTTGACTCGATAGGACTTCACATATGTGACAGAATACCTGAATGGGTCCTCCTGAAATACAGGTCCTTTAAAAAGTAAATTTCCCTTTTTTTGCAGGGGTTCAATCTCACCAAATAGCTTCAATGCCACACCTTCAGACACCAGATGTTGGTTGCTTCTGCAGTCCAATGTCACTCAGGTCTGCTGAGGCAGACTATCGCTCCTGGTTTTTTCCTGGGATACTAGCACCTTTCACAGGTACCATCTGGTTGAGGAAATGCTTATTCCATAGCTAAATCTGGGTAGCTGATTTCCCATCAGATTTAGGCTGGAAAGCTGATCCCTACCCCATTAAGGCCTTACATCACTTAATAACTCCACAAGCCAGGGGCTTGATGACCCCCAAAGCTTGAATTTCAGACTGGTGACTGATATGCCCATCTCCAGTCTCACCTGCTAGTCAGCACCCAAGTCTGATAGACTTAAAATTACATGCGTGTGAAATAACAGATCAGGAATCTTGTTAGATGGTAAGGGTAATGAAGCATCCGTTTATTGTGTGCAGCAAATTATTTATATGTAGAATGACATCATCTCCCAACAGCCAATCCAACACCCCCCGCATCAGCAGCTGTATACATCAGGCACTGTTGCTGTACCCCTGTATCATGTGCTATATACATCATGAGCTGCTGCTCTCCCCCTGCATCACACACTGTATGCATCACACGCTGCTCTCACCCACAGGGAGGGGTCAGATATGAACATGCAGGTGGGCAATTAAGATAATGTCTGCTGCCACATGTGGCCTGCATTCTCCTACAGGAGAGGAGATGGACTAGCAAATGCCTTCTGACAACCCAGTACGAATCATCCTTAAACTGCTTCTTTTAAGCATACCCTATAGAACAAAATGAAAAGCAGTTTTTACAAGAGAAATTTTATGATTCAGGAGCAAAGTGAAAAGAATAAGAATACTGGTCATGTGAAACACCCAAGAGTAGAAATTCTTTTTTTTTTTTTTGCAGGGTTCTTATCCTCAGCCTTTAACCACTGTGCTATTCCCCCAGCCTTATTTTTGAATAGAAAAATGATTAACCATCAAAGAAATACACCTTTTAAAAATTTGTCTCTTCTGCTTGAAAGAAGGAAGAAAAAGAAATGGAACATTCTACTAGAAATACAAGAAAGAACTGTTTTCATTTTGTCTTCATTTAAATATTTATTTTTAATTGTATGTATATCTGTGGGATGATATTGGATCCACTTAGATTTGGCTATGAGCCATTTGGGTGATAGGCAATTAACTTGAATCCTCTGTAAGAACCATCCATGTTCATAACCAGTGAAAGATCCCTCTATCCCTGGAATTAACTTTTTTTGCAGCTATTGAAATAAAATAAGTGCTTCAAGAATTGTGAGAGGTGGTCACAATACAGAGAAACAGCTCTGCCTTCAATACCAAATGCAAGCACAAGTGTTCAAAAGCAGCCTCTGGTACATCAGAAATACTTAAGGAATAAGTATTTCTGATGTGATATATTTCTACCTGTGATGAATTGGGGATAGAAAATAATTCTTCCACTGGATTATTGGAGTGAAAGTATTTAGACACATTGAAGCAATACTGTGAATTCGAGATATCTGAATGAAAACCAAAGTTATAGAAACTACCAAAATAATTATGCATGAAAACATTTACTCTGTGCGTTGGTATCAGAATTTTAAATTGCTATAACCACTATGAAAAACAGTACAAACTTTTCCCAAAGACTGAAATTAGAATAACCATGTGGCCCTGCAATGTATTGCTCACTATGTATACAGAAAAGAAATGAAATAAGCCTGGCATGGTGGTACAGGAAACTTGAATAATAAATATTTATTTAAAAGGGGAAAAACTGCTAAAGATAAAAGTGAGAAATGGGCATAGGGCTCAAGTCTTTAGTACCAGCACTCCAGAGGGAAAGGCAGGCAGACCTCTGTGAGATTGAAGCCAGGCTGTTCTTCATAGAGAGTTCCAAGCCAGCTGGAGCTAGAGAGAGAACCTGTCTCAAAACAGGAAAAGAGATGGCATCTCTGGAAGAGTTACAGACTTGCACATTCATTGAAGTGTTATTTGCAATGGTAACTTAAGGATCTACCAAAAAATGAATGCATAAAGAAGTAGAGATGCACATACATGCAAACAGAATGACATGTTATTTAGCCTTGAAAGAGAAAGAAAACTCGCCATTTCAGAAATATGGAAAAAACTTCTTTGAGAATGGTTAGACACAGAAAGACAATTACTTCATAATCTCATTTATATACATTATGTAAAACTATTTTACTCAGAACAGAACAAAAGAATGATTTTCAGGGTCTAGGGACATGATGTCAAATGATGCAATCTCTCAGTTATAAGGGAACATGAATATACATTAAAATGAATAGAGCAAGACTTTCATATTCTCTCCCATCTAAAAACTGTGATGTGAGGCATAAATTGATTACCTTTATGAAGAAATGGTCAGTGTATGTATACACACACAGATGTGTTGCATTGTAGGACTTAAGTATATATAATGATTGCCAATCATATCTCCAAAAGTCTGTAAAAGAAAGATACAGGACAGTTATGGCAGACTGCATGGTCTGGGGTGGGGTGGGGTGGGGTGGGGGGAAAGGAAAGGCCTGAACTGAATTGAGAAATGATGTATGAAATACACAAAACATCAATAAAAAAAGTAAAAAAATAATTTTAGAGGTACCTGTCTCGATTGAATGTTGAATTTTGACAGATGACCATGATTCTATCACAATATGAGAAGAAAATTCTAAACAGAAATTGCAGGCTGAAGCAGGTTTGATACAAAAGGGAAAACAGCAGTATCAGTAGTGTCAGTTCAATGGACAAGTGTGCATTTTTCAATTTTTGTTTGGGCGGCAATCAATCTGGTCTCTTTTTAAAATAATTAATTCAATATTTCTTAGTTGGTGTTCACCTTGGATATATTCATAAATTTCTTAAATTAAGATTAAATGGTAGAATTTTGGAAAAAAATTTTCTGACTTGTTGACATATTAGTGACAATATTTTTTTCATTTAATAATGATTAGTTGGTACCTTTCAAATTATTGACTTATTCTTCAGTTGAGGTCAAAGTGGGCAGTATTTGTTTCTTCTACCTATTAAAGTTATAAATATCTTAAGATTTATGGACATTGAGGTATGTGAAATACACAAATCATGATGCAGTTCCACCAGTTGAGATTGACTGTGGAAAACATGCCACATTCAAGCCATAATGATGACTCTCATATGTCACTGCTTGTGTGGTTACTAATGAATTAGATAGCATTTACTCACCCCCATTGGCGTACTGTTAAAAAGGCACAGAAAGTTAATAATTTGCAAGGTGTTGTATTTATAAATCAGAATAACATAGATGATGAAATAATGCATAAGGGAAAAAAGAGTAGTTACCAGTGAAATAGCATAATTTTATTCAATTTGACTTTTATTTTAGTATTTAACATTTATTAGATAAATATTTTATAAGAAAGAAAATGATTAAATATAATAATCAATGAGCTTAGTTTGCTATAATTATCTCTATTTAACAATATTTTAGTCTACTGAAAATCTCAATTTCCTTGGATTCTTTCTTTGGTCCTGAATTTGTCAGTGGTCAGTAAACATGTGTTGAAAGAATAGTTGGTTTTAATTTGTCTTATTAGCTTTGTACCCACTATACTGAAAACAGCAATTAGCTTGATTCACAGCATTACAATAGATCTGACTAGACCAATTTTCTCCATTGCAATTATAGGTCCTGGAGTACACAGGACACTCCTAAGTCACCCCCGCTTAATTTGAAAAGGAAATAGTTATGTGTTCTTTGCTTCTCTGATACAGATAAAGAACTGAGACTTGAAAAACAGGAGAAAGTACAGTGTGGGTAATTTGCCTGAAGTAGTCATTGCTTGATACAAATGCTGGAACTGTCTTTTCTTACCGAAAGTATCTACTACATTTAAAATATTATCAGAAGATATTGAGGCAATGGGGCTTAAGTAGGGCCACACAAAGTACTTTAATAATTAATATTGGAACTATATGAAAACATTGTAATATTGAGTCTTAATTATTTGTTCAAAATCTCACTATCATTTCAAAGAAATAGCTTTTTTAAAATCTTTTGAAAAACATCAGCTTCACAAAACACTGAATCTGTGAAATGAATAAGGTTGCCTTCAGTGAGGGCCACTGATCAGAGAGCTGCAGCTGGAGACCCCATGAAGTTGGTGTATCGTGTGGAAATCAAGAATTAGCTGAGCATCTTGTAGGCTGAAGTGGATCAGTTTAAGATTTCATAGTGTTTTCTTTATTTGTGACTCAAAGTAGATAAAGATCATTTGTTCCAGTGGCCTTGGACTAATTCAGTTCTCCCCATGTATTTAACTTTGAGTTCTCAAGAATAATGGAAATGTGCTGAAATGTCTCATTTCCAGAAAAGAAAAGACTAGCTAGAGCATTCTGTCCTCTAATCCAGTCTTTTCTATAACAGAATATCCTTCAGTGCTTTAACTCTGTACCCAGTGGCCACCAGGATATAAAACTCATGAAATATTGTTTTACCCACGCTCTCAACTTTTGTGCAAGAGGAGGTAAAATCAGAGGGGATTCTGTGCTAGCTGAAGTGGAAAAGAGTGCACAATGAAACCGCTTCATAGAGAGTGATTGCTAAGTCGTTTACTTCTTTAAAAACTTACTAATGGAAAACTCATTCAGCCACCACCCCACAAGCTAGATTGATTTCTTGAAATCCACGAATTTAGCATAAGAAGCAAAGAGGAGTTTGCCAAGAATTCTGTACTCTCAAACTTGTTTTTGAGTAAAAGTTCCAATCATTATTAATGATAGTCATCAGCTCAATAGAGTGTTTTATGCATTCAATTGAAAGTAAACTCCGAATTTCTCAGAATCTCTCACCATAAACGTGCTTTGGCTCAGCCATGTGGTATTACATGTCTGTTTCTAACCAGCAAATGTAATAAATATAGTGATAGCTTCAAAATTATTGTAAAGATGGACATGAAGAGCATGAGTCCTTTTGAAATTTGTATTTTAGAGCTTATATTTGCAAATTTGTAAGGTGAAAATGCAATTATAAAGGCACACATTTTGTTCAAAATGCAATTTTTAGAATTTATGAAATATGTGATTGAATTTGAATAGTTTCAAATTTTAAGCACATTATTTTTTAAAGTTGTTGCTGAAAACTTAAGGGTAAAGCAAATAATGATTACTTCATGTTATTTCTAAAACTATTTAGTGCCATTTGCATGAAGCATTTTTCCATTCTTTCACCTTAAGGTGGTGCCCATCTTTGAAGATAGGTTGAGTTTCTGGTAAGCAAAAGATTCATTTTGTTTCTTTTTTATTGAAGTTTTTTCATTTCATACATCATTTTCACTCCAGTTCAGACTCATTTCCCTTTCCTTTCCCCCCACCCCACCAGAGTTAGTTCTTGGTTGTGCGTTAAAAAAAAAAAAAAAAAAAAAAAGTATTTCAGGGCTGGAAAGCTGGCCTAGTGGATAAGAGCGCCAACTGCTCTTGCAGAGAACCCGGGTTCAATTCCCAGCACCCACATGGAGGCTGAAAACTGTCTTTAACTCCAGTTCCAGGGGCATCCCATGCCCTCCTCTGACCTCCGTGGCATTGCATGACACGTGCAGACAGTACTTCATATACATAATAAAATTAAATAAAAAATTTAAAAAATTTCAATTCTTTGCTCATATTTAAGATTATTCTTTTATTTTTATTTCATCCTGTTCCCCTGCTCCTTTTCGATGTAGACCATCTCTACAGTACTCATTGGATTTGGTGGGAACATATCTTGTTTTGTAATATTATTTGAGTTTTTCTGTTCTGCCTTGTAGATATGTACTTCTTTGTTTGTTATTCTGATGTGAACTTCTACCCTGTCTTTGTTGAGCTGAAGTTTGGTTCTGTTTTTATTGCTTTGTAGTTCAGTCATTTTCTGATCAGATATGAATAGTTTGTCTCTGCTTCAGATTCTTATTTATTTATTTATTTATTTATTTATTTATTTATTGGATGGGCATGATAGTTTCAGGCTAGCCAGTATTTGCGATCTCTCCAGTAGTATGAATGACCCTAATCCTGAAGCAACAAGAGGGCAACCATGTTGGTGTATTCAGACAGTCTAGTCAGGAGCTCTCACACAGACCAGATATCCTATAACTAAGGAAGGAAGTTGTGAACAAAATGGGTATGCTCTGATTATCTATGTGGGGTAGAAATAAGTCCTGGAGCAACAGGAAAGGGCTGGTCCCATAGCAAAGCAGTAATATCCCTATGAACTGCTTCTGACTAACTTATTAGGCTATTCAGGAGCTCTCTAGCAGGGAAAATGAGCCTAATCCCAAAGTGGGAAGATGGGGCTGAGTGTGTTGCCTCTAACATTCTAAGTAGAGCTCCTTTTATTTCATGTGATAGTTAACTTGTTTGTCAAAGATATTGGATTCACAAAGCCTGGAGGGTTCAGAGAGTGAGTGCACCTTTCAGTGTGTCTATGGTACTTTTCCTAGAGAACTTGATGGTAAGGGTTCTTCTGCTTGATGAATGGGTTCATCAAAGCTAAATGGATTCATATGGTTATGAGAATATCATTTGAAATAAGATCAATTTTCACTAAGATAGCAGGCAGAAAATCTTGAAAAATATGATAAGTTGCCATTTATTAAGGGAAACATGTTTACTAATGATAATTCCCTGCACCTCTTGTCACTTAAAGAAATTTAAGGCAAGTAATGAGGGTTTTATAGGAAAAATATTGGAATCTATCACACAGTTCTCTCAACCATCTAAGGCAGAAGACATAGTTATTGAATTGCATTTGAGCTGTAGTGTAACAAATACTCTGTAGTTGTAGAATACCATTTTAAAAGAGGGAAATATCAAAGCTTTAGTCATCAATACCATAAATTGTAGAAGGGAAAGAAATAAGGCAAGCATGATCACGGAGGATGAAGATAAATGTCAGCACAGAGCAATATGTGAGAGGTTCTACCTCACCAAGTAGCTCAGTAAAGCCAGAAATATGAAGTGTACCATGAATCTGCGACAGACTCTCAAGTCGTTGCTTGGCTGACTGCTGTTTAGCCTTGACAGTCAGGCTTTGATGAGATTGTGAAGTCCTGAACCACATTAAGTAAATTTCTTTGATAAAGTAGCTTTGCTACATACACACTGAGAGTAGTGCTTCATGCAAGATATATTTTGATTAATAACAGGGACATATGTAACAATTCATCCAAGGGCAACTTATTACATTATAAATATAAAATAAAAAATTGGAACTTAAGTAGTAGTCAGAAGATTATGCAATAACTTATGTATAAGTTTTCAAAGATTTGATAATGAATTGCCTTTTCTGTGTGTTATTTGCAATCTCAATATAGACATAGATATTTGAGACTTGTTAATTTTCTATAGATTTCAATAAGCATTGATATTTTATTTATTCAGCCACATTCTTTAATATACTATTTTAAGTTGAAAAATTATACAGAAAATATTTTCATTTCTTTTCAATTCAAGTTTACAATAATGCATCTTTTTATCATTCAGGTATATTAATACATTCTCAAAGTAAGTCAACCAAAGAAAATTGGAATTTGAAAGTAATTATATACATGCAAGCAAAGCATATCTTTTTTTACAGTGGATATAATTGTTTCTTTATTTTATTTTTTAATTTATTTTGGCTGACGTATACAAATATAAAGTTGTACATATTTATAGGGTCACATGATGTTTCATGCATATATACATTGTTTAAAAACTTCAAAAGGCTGAACATGCCTAGGTCGTTAATCATGTATAATTTCTTTGTGGTTAAAAATTCCACAGTTCTGAACAAAATTACACAGTTCTTTGAGGCTTTTGAAATCATGCATATCTTTTTATAAAGTTTGAAAAGACATCAAAGCCGGGTGTGGTGGGGCACGCCTTTTATCCCAGCACTTGGGAAGCAGAGGCAGGTGGATCTCTGTGAGTTCAAGCCCAGCCTGATCTACAGAGCTAGCTCCAGGCCAGCTAGAACCAAAGGGAGACCATGTCTCAAAAAGACAAAAAACAAAAAAACAAAAAAACAAAAAAAGACGTTAATACTTATTTCTATAAATTAAGGTAAATTTAAAGTATTATTACTCTGTATTATCCATGTAAAACCATGTGATCTATGTATATAGCATAAAGTAATATATATATATATATATATATATATATATGAAAATCAAAAGCCATTATTTAAAATTAACATCATATATAACATAATGTAAATAACTCTGGTGGTTTGAATGAGAATGATCCACATAGGCTCCAAGTTCTTGAAACCTTGATCCCTAGTATGTGGTACTGTTTGGGGATAATCATGGAACTTTTATGAAGTGTGGGATGTCATTGGGGGCAGGTTTTGGGAGTAGATTGCCATGCCAACTTCCAGTTACTGTCTCTGCTTCCCTTGACTTTTCGAAGAGGTGAGGTCTTAACCTGACCTGGTTGGTAACCTCTGTTTCCATGTCTTCTAGCTATGATGAGATTTTGCATTCTGGAACTGTAAGAAAAATGAACTCTTCTATAATTTGCCAGGTTCATGTTTTATCACAGCAACAGAAAAGTAACTAATAGAGATTCAATAATTTATAATGTATAATTTAATGGAATTTTGCTCACACTCTAATTATGGGAGAAAGTGTGGCAAAATATGCATACTATTAATTTTAGATAATATCCAAATATGTGTCTTACACGTGATTATTAATTTTAGGAATGTTATAATAAAATTTGTGATTTTCAAACACACTTTGACAATTAATTTCAGTCTCCAAATATGATTAACATTTTTGAGTTTAAAAATCAATTTTATTTCTGCATTCAAGCAACAAATAACTGAAAATTGAGAGGGAGAGAGAGAGAGAGTGAGGCATAATTTGTGATTTACTTTTTAAAGTTTAGATACTTGCAGATTAAAAGCACCTCAGGGGCTGGAGAAATGGCTCAATGGTTAAGAGCATGGACTGCTCTTGCAGAGGACCCAGGTTCCATTCCCAGCACCAACATGGTGGCTAAGAACCGTCTTAAACTCCAGTTCCAGGGGAGTTTCTGACCTCTGTGGCATTATGCAACAAGGGTACACAAACCTACATGCAGAAAGTACATTTATACACATAAAAAATAAATAAAATTTAAAAAATCAGAGAAACATGTTGAAGGAAAGGGCAGTGCTTCCCAAGAATAGGATGCTATCTTTTTATGGTCTGAAAGCTCCAGCCTTAGCTATATGACACAAATGCCACACACAAACCTCACAAATGTTAGTTTCTCAAGGGGTTCAATAATTTCAAAATTTTTGAGCTAAGCATTTTGTGGATAATGGTTGTACCACTAAGGAAATAGTCTACTATGAATATTTTCTGTTAGGCAATGACATATAATATTTAAAATCAAGAAGTCAATTAACTGGTAAAACTTAAGAACATTCTCTGCCCTTCAGTGCTCACAAAATTTAGCCCAAAATTAACTGACAGCAGAGATTACTTTTAATACTTATGTAAACAAAGACCTCTAGTTTCCTAGCTATCCTAGATGACTAGGTCATTGTTCTAGCATGCCTTCAGTCTCGGTGATGAAACACTCTGACAAATCTAAACTTAAGGAGGAATCGGTTTATTTAGCTTACATGTCCTGAGTCACAGTTCATCACTTAGGGAGCCCAAGGTAGGAAATCAGGGCAGGAACCTGGAGGTTGGAGCTGAAGCACAGACCATGGAAGAATGCTGCTCACTGGCTTGCTCCTCTGGTCCATTCTCAGCCTGGTTTCTTTTACAATACAGAACAACTTGTCCAGAAGTGGCACCACCCACAGTAGACTGAGAAATCCCACATCACCCAGCAATCCAGGAGATTCCCCACAGACAAGAGGAAACTTCACAAATGAGGTTCTCTCAATCCATGTGTCAAGTTAACAAGTAAATCTATGCAGAACTGAACCCTTGTTAACTTGACATGCACACACATCATTATTAATACACAAGCTTTCCATTTCTTATTCCAAGGATAGGATGTTAATATCACAGCATAAGACAGTACAACCTTAAAAGCTCCACAGTCCTTAAAAAATGCCAACACTTAAAAGTTCAGTCTCTTTTGAAATTCTCTTTACTGTGGGCTCCTTGTGGGACAGCAGTCTGGATTCAGGTATATGTGGGTGCTACAAGTCCTAAACTGCTTGTTGCATAGAATAAATGGCTTTGCACACTCTTGACATGGTCCCTGGGATTTTACTGGAGCAATGTACCCTCTTTTTTTAAATTTTATTTATTTCCATATGTGTATGAATGTACTGTCTGCATGCAAGTCTGTGCACCCGTGTTGTGCAATGCCGTGGAGGTCAGAAGAGGGTGTCGGATTCCCCTGGAACTGGAGTTCTCTTGGAATTGGAGTTTCAGACGCCATGTGGTTGCTGGGGATCGAACCCGGGTCCTCTGCAAGAGCGGTCGGCACTCTTAACCGCTAGGCCATCTCTCCAGCCCCGCAATGTACCCTCTTCAGCCTGTTCAACCACAGGGTCAGAGGCCCGGTAACTGGCGCCATAGAAGAGGGACACCTCAAGCAATCTGAAGGTTCTGGGTTTGTGAACCCCTGCAAATATGGGAAAGCAACTTTGGGACATTATTTTCCAATGCCCCTGGCTATCTGCTGTTAATCTTTTCTTCTCCATCATAACTATTCTCCAATGCTTGGGCCAGAAACAGACCAATGTCACTGATATATTGTAGGCTCAAATAAAAAGCAAAAGTAAAACACCCCACCCAGGCTCTGGTTCCACGGCTTCCACCCTGGACAGGAGTTGCCTACCCTTTTCCAGCTGCACCTCCAGCTCCATCCAGGAACACCAAGTGCCCCTCTATAACTTGTCTAAAAATTTATATAGAGGATCTGCCTTTTAAGTGCTTATTGGATACTAGAGCAGAAAGAAGCATCATTAAGGAGGAGAAGGGACCAAAAGAATGGAAACTAACTGAAAGGGGTGGGCAGAAATGTGGTATGTAACACAACTACCCAACCTATGGTTTGGAGGGACTTAGCTAGGGGGCAGGGAAGCATTAAGCTCCTAATTATTCCTGATCTGCTTCATACCTTATTAGGCAGGTATTTCCTTGACTCCTCTGTGGCAATCCTAACTACAGAAAATAAAGTCTCTTATGATTGAGCAGTAGAGTCCCAAATCCCAGACCAAAGCTCATCATACGCCCAATCTAAGAGCCACTGTTTTGCCATCGTCTATTAAGCTGGAATTGGGTGCCCTCGACGCCCAATTGGTTGGAATGGTGGGTGTTTTATTCATGTAAATTTACAGCTTTGGAGACCTTAGTTGCTGAGCTACTAAGAGCAGGGCATATTGATCCTTTCATTGGCAATTGATAGATATTGAGAGAGGGAGAATTAATTTTCAATACTGCTGTGATATCTCATACATTGACTAGACTCCAGGGGATAGACCCCCATTCAAGAGCACTTGAGAAACACAAATTAGAATTTATAGGCCTTTAGAAAAAGACAAATAATAATACAGGGCATGAAAGAGGGAGAGTAAGTGGGGGTAGATGGGGAATGGTCTGAAAATGATCAAAGAATATTGTATGAGATTTTCCAATCTCCTCCAAGGATTTAAAATTTTCATTGTAGAGATTTTCCATGTCTTTGGTCAAGTTTGTTCAGAGATATTTTATTGTTGTGAGGCAATCATGAATGGGAAGGTCTCTTTGTATTCTTTCTCCAATTGCTTGTTATTGGCATAAAGAAAAGCTACTGATTTTTCTAGAATAATTTTGTAACCTGCCACTTTACTGAAACTGTTAATCATTTCTAGGTCTTTTCTGGTGGAATTTTTGGCATCCCTTTTATATACTGTTATGCCATCTGCAAAAAGGGATAGTTTGACCTCCTCTTTTCCAATTAGTACTCATTTAATTTCCTTCTCTTTTCTTATTGCTGGAGCAAGAGTTTCAAGGACTATATTGAAAAAGGAGTGGAGATATGGGGCAGCCTTGCCAGGTTCCTGACTTTAAGGGAAATGCTTCTAGTGTTTCCCCATTTAGAATGATGTTGGCTGTGGGTTTGTTATATATGACCTTAAATATGTTGAGGAATGTTCCTTCCAATCTAATTCTCTCTAGGACTTTAAACATGAAGGCTTGTTGAATTTTATCAAAGGCCTTTTTTTCCACATCAATTGAGATGACCATGTGGATTTTGTCTTTCAGTCTGTTTATGTGTTTTTTGACATTTATTGATTTCTGTATGTTGAACCATCCCTGCATCACTGAAATAAATCTGACTTGGTCATGGTGGACGACCTTTTGGATGTGTGCCTCTATATGGTTTGCAAATATTTTGTTGAGAATTTTTGTATCTATACCCTTTAAACAAATGGGTCTATAGTTTTCTGTTTTGGTCATATCTTTGCCTGGTTTGGGTATTAGAGTGATGTTGGCTTTATAGAAGGAATTTGGGAGACTTCCCTCTGTTTCTGTTTGAATACTTTGAGTAATAGTGGTTGCAGATCTTCTTTAAATGTCATATAGAATTCTTCCATAAATCCATCTGGGCCTTGGCTTCTTTTAGTTGGGGTTTCAATTTCCTCATATGTTATGGGCTTGTTTAAGCTTTTAATATCTTATTGGTTAATCTTTGGTGATTTCCATGATTTCAGATATTCATCCATTTCTCTTAGGTTTTCAAGTTTAATAAAGAATAAGTTTTTATTGTCTGCAATTTGAGCAATTGTGTGTCTCTGTGTTGTCCTCTGCTACAAACAGTTTCTATGTGAGAATTGAGAGAGTTATGTACTAACGTATGATTATAAAAATTTGGTTTAGCAGTATGTCTATATAGCAGAGTATTAGTAGTAGGTTCCCTCTTATGCCATGTTTTCTGTCTAGCCACAGGTACTTGGCACTGATAACAATATCAAGTATAGACTCCCTATTCTAATGTGTGTCTTAAGACAAATTAGAAGGTGAAGCCGGGCCTGGTGGCACACACTTTTAATCCTAGCACTTGGGAGGCAGAGGCAGGTGGATCTTTGTGGTTCAAGGCCAGCCTGGTCTACAGAGTGAGTTCCAGGACAGCTGGGGCTACAGGGAGACCCTGTCTCAAAAAGACCAAAACAACAACAACAACAACAACAACAACAACAACAACAACAAAAAAAAAAAACAGAAGGTGAAAAGAATGATCACAAAGAAGGTTTTTATTGGTTTATACACTTTAAAGTATTTTTATAAGGATAAATAAAATTTAAATTTAGATATTTGCATTTCTAGAGTTAATCCTCTTTAATTTCCTTCACTTAATTTGTTCTAATTCTGTCACAATGATATCTAATAAGGGTATTCATTAATGTAGGGCAGGAGTAGCTTCCTTTTTGGAAACATTGGAACATTTCTTTAGACATACATAGAAAAGTTCCCTTTCTGTAGGCATTCTGCTATTGTTTTAATTTTTACTGAACTATATGACATTTTCTTTTTCTCTCTTTAAGTTTAATTGATTTCTAAAAGTTTAATGATTCTGAATCGTTTTCATATAAAATGTAATTCTCAGTAAGCATAAAGGAGCTTATAATTCTCCATGGACATTTTAAACAAGAATTTATAAATTTTAAACATAGTTGATCTCTAGCTCTGTCAGTTAAATCTTCCTGGCTTCTTGAATAGATTCATAAAATCAGGGAAGACTCACTACATTATTATAATCTGCATTCATTGTGTGCTGTCCATTTCACTATGATGTTAACTACCATATTAACCACATACTAATGATTTATAAGATTTCTATAGCAATATGGAAAGCATTATACATTTATATTTTAATTAAGTAGTAATATGCCATACTTACCAGTATAAGAATATATATATATATATTGCTTTCAAATCAAACAACTCAGGAAAAAGAAACAATAAATTTAGGTGCTATTAGAATATAACCTTTTATCATTGATAATTTACAAGACTAAAAAAGAAGCAAACATAGTGCTTATGTGTCTTCATTTTTCTTTTTTTTTTTTGGTCTTTGTGAGACAGGGTCTCCCTGTAGCCCCAGCTGTCCTGGAACTCACTCTGTAGACCAGGCTGGCCTTGAACTCACAAAGATCCTCCTGCCTCTGCCTCTGGAGTGCTAGGATTAAGGACATGTGCCACCACACCCAGCTGTCTTTACTTTTTTAATTCAAAAATCCTTTTTATATCCAGGTATGACATTGTAGGCTTGTAATTCCATAACTTATGAGGCAGAAGCAGGATGATAAGGAATTTCAGGTAGCTCTGTATACATAGCAAGTTTAGGCCATTCTGAGAAAGCTAGGACCTTGACTCAAAGGGCAAATAAAGTGATTATAGGAAAGCAAAAAAGGAAAAAAAGGTGTAGTTTTAAAGCAAAATATTGGGAAAACTACTCTCAATTCTGCAACCCAGAGAGGTGGCACAGTGGATAAAAGAACTTGTTACTCAGTGTGACAATTTGACTTCAACCATCCCTGGAATCAACATGGTTGAAGGAAAGAATCACCTTCCATGAGCTGTTCTCTGGTATAAGCCCAGTAACATATGCATGGAGAAATATGCTAAATAAATAAATAAATAAACCTAATAAATGTGAAAAATGGTCTCACATATAGTTATAGCTTTCCTGACAGTTACCAGAATTTGGGGGTGTCTGTTATAGTTATGCTGAAAATGCTACCTTCCTTTCCAATTATGAATTATGATCATTGTATATTAATGGTATTTTAATTAAGGATGAATAGAAACATAATACAGAGTACAAAATAACACTAAATATTCCTTGAGTAATATCTAAACTCCTTCCTGAAATTTACCATCTGTAATACTTTTATTCTTCAAATACTTAGGCATTCTGTTCCAGGAACATACACTTTAATGATACAATTCCTCAATTTTTATTTTATTAATATTTTATTTTAAATATATGAGTGAGCCAGGCATGGTGGCCCACGCCTTTAATCGTAGCACTCGGGAGGCAGAGGCAGGCGGATCTTTGTGAGTTCAAGGCCAGCCTGGTCTACAGAATGAGGCCCAGGCTGGCTGGGTCTACAGGGAGATCCTGTCTCAAAAAGACAAAAAATAAATAAATAAATAAATAAATAAATAAATAAATAAATAATTTTATGAGTGGACTGCATGCATATGAGTAAGTAAACTTGCATTGTGAATTGCCCACAGAAGTCTGAAAGGAGTGTCAGATTCCCCTGGAACTGGAATTAAGGATGGTTATCCACCATATATATGGATGCTGGGAACCCAACCCCAGGCCTCTACAAGAGCAGCCAGTGTTCTTGACCACTGAGACATCTCTCCAGCCCCTCAAATTTTTATTATATATACTTAGGTTCAAATATTGTTTCACTTCACAGGGTAGGTGAAATTAGCCATTCTAATAAATGAAAGAGAATTTCAACAAGTGGTGGCATCCTGGTTGTATTGTAATCCTCAAAATGCTCAAAACAGGTAGATATTGCTGCCTCAGCCATCAGCTCAAAGCAAATGAAAAGGAGGAAGTGTTGATGAGCACACAGAACTTTTGCTACAGCCAGGAGCCAGGGCCAACCTTGCTACAGAGCCAGCCATATTGCCCATCCAGTAAAGGTTATTATAGCTCGGTTTCTCTCAAGCATTTTGACAAAGCCAGGGCACTCCACAGCGTTTCCTAGCTCTACTGGATCACCACAGCCTATTCTGTATGGCACATGCATTGTTCCAGTAGCAGTCTCAGTTCTTTAGTATTAAGCATACAGAACCCAGAGCACTGTCAAGAGTGCCAGGGAAACTGGAGAGAGCCGGGAGACAGCCAGGTTTCTTCTATCTATTTACTTATTCATTTACTTATTTTATTTTTATTTTATGTGTATGAGTTTATTGCCTGCATGTATATAAGTGTATCCATGCCATGCAATACCTATGTAGTTAGAATAGAGTGTCAGATTCCCATGGAACTGGTACTACTGACAATTGTTAACCACAGACCTGAGTTTTCTGCAAAACTAGCCAGTGCTCTTAACCGCTGAACCATCTCTCCAGCCCCCACACTTTATTTTTATTTATGTTACCTATTAATAAAAAGACACTCAGCCTCCAGAGGAGAAAAACTAGAAGATTGGTAAGCAATCATCATTTTATATTGAGCATCCACAGCTTTTGGAGAACAGTATTGCTGCCCCAGTGATTAATGTAGTTTGTATTTACTTCAGCCTCAGTATGGGTGCTGGCAATTTTCCTGGGACTTGGTCTCTCACTGAAGGTTATCTTGATCTTGTCACAGTTGATGCAATGCAGTTCAGGATAATATTCTTCACCTTGTGGGTGATTCAAAGTTACTTGATGAACCTGCTCTCACTGTATTTAAACACTTCTGCCATAAAAATGAATGCAGATGTTAACTTGCAACCAGAATGGAACTCTCTGATATTGGGAAAGCTTACTCTGGAAATCTTAAGAGTTTTCACTCAGGAGAGTTGGTACACTTTTCCAGTCAGGCTATTACTGACTTTCAAGTATAAACTAAGGTCAAATTCTAATCTACATGAAGGAAATATTTATAGAAACAAAGACTTCCAGTGAATACTAAGAACACAAACTAATTTCCCAATCTCTGCTGTATATCCACCTAGGGGAAGTAATAAATACCACAGAAAATTATATTAAAAAAATCTAGTTTGGTGCTCTATGCACTTGACCAGAGAAAGTGAGAAGGGTCAATATGATATTAAGCTCAAGATGAAGTCAGAGATGTGAAGAGGACAAGCACAGATTAATCTGCCTAGGTTCAGTGAACTTAGACATTTGCTTCATTTTTTAAATACCCTAGACTATTTTTATCCACTTTTCCTCCTTCTAGTTATTGAAAGTCAGTGGTGGTGAGAAGTGCAATATTAATATTTTGAAGCTGAGGTAAAATCACTCTATACCTTTATATGCTGTCGTAGTTCATTTAAATAAATTTAAAATGCAGTGTTCTAATATGAAAATAAATTATGAGTCTGTCTATAAGCACATCAGGATATATTAGGGTTCACTAGAAGAACAGAACTAATGAAATGATTATATTAATATATATCAATATATATATATATATATATAATTTATTAATCAATTTACTTCAACGTTATAATAAAAGCTCAGATAGGCTAAGAATCTGGTAGTTTCCAGGCCCTTAAGGCAGGGTGGGTGACTAAGCAGCCAGTGAAGTACCCCACCGTAGCTGTTCACAGAGGGTAGTTCCTCAGTCCATAGTGCTGGGTGCCTCAGCAGTCCAAACCTGGCACTGAAAACCTGGATAGTTCCTAAAGAGCTATTGGTCCTCAGTCAACAATGGAACCCTGGAAAAGCTGGCTCCAATGTCTGCAAAGCAATCAATAGGGAAGTCCAAACAAGGAAAGGACCACTCATCTTTCTTCTTTAATGCCCCTTTTTATCTGAGCCACTACCAAGAATAACTGCCATACAGGGGCTGAGTCTTTCACATCAATTAAATCAATCTGAGAGATTCTTTAATTTGAAGCTCCCTACTTAAGTGATTCTAATTAGTGGCAAGTTCCCATTAAAACCAACCATTATGGGTGTGGTGGTGTACGTAGCACTCAGGAGGCAAAGGCATGTGGATCTTTGTGAGTTCAAGGCCAGCCTGGTCTACAGAGCGAGTTCCAGTACAGCTGGGGCTACAAGGAGACCCTGTTTCAAAAAAGAAAAAAAAAAGAAAGAAAAAAAAAGGAAAAAAAAAAACAACCATTACACATGAGGAAATCATGTAAACTATTCAGCAAAATATTAATCTTTCTGTCATAGAATAACAAGTTAAAATGGATGAAAGAAAATGACCTATTTTTAGAAAGTAATTATTTAGATTCTGATGAAGACTGGCAACCCATGCATATTCACTCTGTGTCTCCATGATCAAGTCAGGTCAAAACCTAAGATTCGTGTTTATAGAGCTGTGTCAAAATGGGGAGCTAGAGAGATGGCTCAGCAGAGCTCGTCTTTCAGAGACCCTAAGTTTGGTTGCCAGCACTCAGATGGCTGCTAAAACTGTAACTCCAGTTCTAGTGAATACATTGATATCTTTTGTTCAATGCAGGCATTGAACAAATGGGTGCACTTTCAAACATGCAAAGAAATCACTCACACACATAAAATTAAAATATGAATGAATTTTAGAATATTAGAATAAAACGTTATGAAAGTAATATTTTCTCTAACTTTCCCCTTGCATTAACCTCTTTCCTTCTCCCAGTTAAAATTCCTACTTTTTTTAAGTTCAAAATTTATAATACTTCTGTCCTACCATCCTCCTCCTCTCGTTAGTTCTATCTTTCCATCTCCTTCCATGGTATCTTCTTACATTCCTGGTTCCTATAGTTATTTCAGGATATTTACTCACATAGACATGTTCAACACTAGGATCCATATGTAATAGAGAACATGCAGAGTTCATCTGGTCTGGGTTTCCTCACTGTGCTTATTATTTTCAAGTTGCATCCATTTACCTGTAACACATGATTTAATTCTTTCTTTACAGCTGCATAGAACACCATTGAATATGTAATACATTCTTATAGCTCATTGTTCAGTTAAGGAAATTACTATTTCTTGGCAATTGTGAAAATCGAAACATGTGAACATGAACATGGTTGAACAAATATTAATGTAGTAGGAAACTGAGTTCTTTGGGAGCATAACAAGGCATGGTTTAGCTGTTCATATGGTAGATCTATTTTAGTTCTTTGAGAATTCTCCACACTAATTTCCATACTGGCTACATAAGATTTCAACCCCACGAGCAGTGAATGAAGCTCCCTTTTTCATATCCTCAACAACTTTTGTTGCCACCCACTATCTTGATTTTTGTCATTATGAGTGGAATAAAATGAAATTTTAAGTACTTTAATTTGAGTTTCTCAGATTGCTAAGGATGTTGAAAATCTTTAATCTTATTTGTTAGCCATTTTATTTATTCTTTTGAGAATTCTCTCTTCAGAGCGGAATCTCAATTTTTATTGAGTCTTTTATTTTCTTGATTCTTTGCTTTTTGACTTATTTGCTTTTCCTAGATATTAACTTCCTGTCATATATAGCTGAAAAAAATATTCCCTCCAATTTTTTTGTCACCAGCCCCATTTGCTAGGCGCCACTACTTACACCTTCTTTCCTCTTCTAATTAGACCAGCTCAGCTGATGCCTGCCACCTGCACTTCACCCTTCTGGCGTGCTCCTGACTAGTTTGCCGGATCCATCTGTCCCTTTAGTGAAAAATCACATGTTGGCACTGTAGATGATGAGGACCTGAACTCTGACAGAATCTCATGTTGGCACTGTAGATGGTGAGGACCTGAACTCTGACAGAATCTCATGTTGGCAGTGTAGATGGTGAGGACCTGAACTCTGACAGGATCTCATGTTGGCACTGTAGATGGTGAGGACCTGAACTCTGACAGAATCTCATGTTGGCAGTGTAGATGGTGAGGACCTGAACTCTGACAGAATCTCATGTTGGCAGTGTAGATGGTGAGGACCTGAACTCTGACAGAATCTCATGTTGGCAGTGTAGATGGTGAGGACCTGAACTCTGACAGAATCTCATGTTGGCAGTGTAGATGGTGAGGACCTGAACTCTGACAGAATCTCATGTTGGCAGTGTAGATGGTGAGGACCTGAACTCTGACAGAATCTCATGTTGGCAGTGTAGATGGTGAGGACCTGAACTCTGACAGAATCTCATGTTGGCAGTGTAGATGGTGAGGACCTGAACTCTGACAGAATCTCATGTTGGCACTGTAGATGATGAGGACCTGAACTCTGACAGAATCTCATGTTGGCACTGTAGATGGTGAGGACCTGAACTCTGACAGAATCTCATGTTGGCACTGTAGATGGTGAGGACCTGAACTCTGACAGAATCTCATGTTGGCACTGTAGATGGTGAGGACCTGAACTCTGACAGAATCTCATGTTGGCACTGTAGATGGTGAGGACCTGAACTCTGACAGAATCTCATGTTGGCACTGTAGATGGTGAGGACCTGAACTCTGACAGAATCTCATGTTGGCACTGTAGATGGTGAGGACCTGAACTCTGACAGAATCTCATGTTGGCACTGTAGATGGTGAGGACCTGAACTCTGACAGAATCTCATGTTGGCACTGTAGATGGTGAGGACCTGAACTCTGACAGAATCTCATGTTGGCACTGTAGATGGTGAGGACCTGAACTCTGACAGAATCTCATGTTGGCACTGTAGATGGTGAGGACCTGAACTCTGACAGAATCTCATGTTGGCAGTGTAGATGGTGAGGACCTGAACTCTGACAGAATCTCATGTTGACATTGTAGATGACGAGGACCTTAACTCTGACAGAATCTCATGTTGGCAGTGTAGATGGTGAGGACCTGAACTCTGAAAGAATCTCGTGTTGGCACTGTAGATGGTGAGGACCTGAACTCTGACAGAATCTCATGTTGGCACTGTAGATGGTGAGGACCTGAACTCTGACAGACTCTCATGTTGGCAGTGTATATGGTGAGGACCTGAACTCTGACAGGATCTCATGTTGGCACTGTAGATGATGAGTACTGAACTCTGACAGAATCTCATGTTGGCAGTGTAGATGGTGAGGACCTGAACTCTGACAGAATCTCATTTTGGCATTGTAGATGGTGAGGACCTGAACTCCTGGATCTTTTGCCCCCACCTCCTGGGTGTGGCTGTTGCAGGCATGTGGCACTACACCTCGTTTAAAAGTCACCGCTAAATTTGTCAGTAAATTGTTACTAGCGTTAGAAAACTGAATACAAAACATTACTGTACAGTAGCCTATGAAGAAACACTTTGCATTGTCAGTTCTTTTGGGGGGATTACTTTTGAGATAGGGTCTCTCTGTAGTCCCAGCTGTCCTGGAACTTGCTCTGTAGACCAAGATGGCCTTGAATTCAAAGAGATCCTCCTGACTCTGCCTCACAAGTGCTGGGATTAAAAGCGTGCACCACCACCCCTGGCTTGGATTGTTTATATGGATGGTACTACTGAAATTATATACTTGAAAAATGTATTGTTCGCTCTTGAATGACTGATAGAAATAGATTAGAAATGAGGAACACTGTGGAAAAAGTATCAACTGAATAAAGGTATCTGATGATGGAAAAAAAAATCAAAAGAGAGAACCTGAAGACCAGACTACTCATATAAGATCAGAAATCAACCAAGCCACATCAACAAATGTAAGTATAATCAAACATCCAAAAAGGAAGTCTTGAATCTCATACCCAAAACAAAATCAAGAAAAGAAACTCCACATGCTCAGACTACAACAAAAATTCAAATAATATGAGAAACAAATGTGATATTTCCCCTAAAAAAACTGATGGTTTTTTTTCCTTTAAATGTAAGATAGCTCCATAGAGGAACCAAAGGACAGAGTATTTAAAAGAATAATTATAAACATAATTGAAGTATTAAATGAATTTTAAGAACAGAAAAATAATTCAAAATCTAAAGAGGATAGGGATAAACTCTTGAAAGATTATCAAGAAAATAAAAATATACAGATTTATGAACAGGCATAGGATTCTAAATGATCATAAATACTGGAATACATTACCCAGAAAAACTATCTATCAGAGTCAAAGGGAAAGGAAAAATTCCCCATGACATGAAGTAGCTGAAATAATGCATGCCAACTAAAACAGCATTAAAAAGAATACTCAATACAAAAAGATGAAGACAGGGTGGACCATAGCCAAGAGGCTATAGAAAGAAAAACAAATGAATATATAATTATAAGAAGATTAAAAAACTGTGAATATAAATATAAATTTAAATGAAAGTAAACAATATACATCTTTCAATAACTTTAAATAGTAATTGCCGGGCTGGAGAGATAGCCTAGTGGTTAAGAGCGCCGAGTGCTCTTGCAGAGGACCCAGGTTTGATCCCCAGCACCCACATGGCTGCTGAGAACCATCTGTAACTCCAATTCCAAGAGAACTCCAGTTCCAGGGGAATCCGACGCCCTCTTCTGACCACCGCGGCATTGCATGACATGGGTGCACAAACCTACATGCAGACAGCACATTCATACACATAAAAAATAAATAAATAAAATTATAACAAAAATTTAAAAAAATAAATAGTAATTGCCTCAAATACCATCTCACCATACTATCCCACCATACTGGCCAAGATGGACTCTAATCCCTCTGCGACTGTAACCTCAAATAAACTCTTCCTTCTATAAGTTACTTAGTTCTGTGTTTTATCACAGCAATAGAAACATATCTAAAATATAAGTGGGTACCAAGATCATAGGGTATTGCTGTGACAGACTTGATCATGTGAGCTTTTGGAGGAATATGGAAGACTTTGAAAGTCTGGACTGGAAAAGTGATTAAATGCTGTAAGCCATAGTTTAATGGGCTGTTCTAGTAGGAGCCTGGAAGAAAGTTTTCTCAGAGCAAAGAATTTCCAGAGGGTAATAAGGACTTAAGCAACCACTGGGATATTTTGGCTAAGTATCTGGTTGGAGTCTGAATATAGCCTATAACCTTACCTCGGTCTAAGTTGAAAAGTAATGGACTAATTTTTTTTTGATTAAGCAAATTTCAAGACAACCTATATAGATATCATGGTGTGGCTAGTAAGAGTAAATATTATGCAGATCTACAGTTAAAAAGAACAAGTGAGGCATGAATTAATTAAAAATGTACTGTTTGGCACAAAAAAAGAGTACTAGGAAGCTTCTATTAATGTGGATGAAGGAGACCAGAGTCCAGCCCAGGCCACTAGCTGAATGTGACAGTGTTGTTCATGTGGTGGTACTGGCTTTAAAGGCATGAAAGATGCAAGAGTGAAAGGGTAATTAGTCCTTCCTCTATGATTTCAGAGAGCCATGAGGCCAGGGAACAGTCAACAGGGTCAGAAGTACATGAAAGAAGGCCCTGACAGGCCATTGTGTGAAGCTGTGAAGGTAAAGACTAGTTGAGAGTGGAGACCCCTAAAAGAAATTGGAGGAGTTAGAGTCATAAGATATCTGCCAAAGAGAGCTGTATATAGGGACTGGGAACAGCTCAGTAGATGTATGCTGTATGCAGCAAAGCTGGAGGGGCTGAGCCCTAAGCCCATGGGATATAAAGCCCCAGAAATTTGGCATGGAGCTACAAGATTGTGTTTTGGAATAATTGTCATTCAATATTTCCTCACTATGCTCCCATTTCTTCCTTCAGGAATGTGAATCTTTTTTCAGTTCCATTGTTTGTTGTAAGTTTGTAATTTTCCTTGATTTTAAAGGGGGTTACAACTAAGATTGCCTTGGGTCTCAGAAGACACTTTGAGCTATGTACTTTTGAATATTATTGAAACTGGTAAGGAATATGGGAACTTTTGAAGATAGACTAAATGCATTTTGCATTATATAGTCATGAGCCAATAGGAGCCAGGGAATGGAAATGTGTTGGTTTGAATGAAAGTGCTTGCTGTACAAAGTCCCCAGTTGGTAGTGTTTTTCCTGGAGGTTTTAAGAGCAGTGGCCATGCCAGAGGAGGTATGTGAGAGTTAGGGAGGCTTTGAGAGTTCTTATGTCTTGCTAGATTTCTACTCATTTTCTGTTCCCTGTGCCTGCTTGAAGATGTGAGCACACCTCTATCTACTCTGGCCACCTTTTACCACCATGTCTCCCCACCATGATGGACTCTGTCTCTTCTGGTACTCTAGACTAAATAAACTCTTCCTTCTGTAAGTTCCCTTGGTAACAGTGTTTTATCACAGCAACAGAAAAGTAACTAATAAAATTTGTGTCAAGCCAGGATTTTTAGGAGGAAAAAAGCCAAATGTTTTTGTGAGCTTCTCCAAGGCTTTAAGTCCTGAGCAAGATTTCCCCAAAAGACTTATATGATAATATAATACATGTAATAAAGATGAACTTTTCCCTATACTATGGGCATTTATTCCTTCCAAGAAAGTAAACCAGGGTGTACATATATCTTTTCCAGGGCCCTCTCACTAGCCAGGCAAAGCTAATGAAAAGAGAAAGGCCATTGTGCTAACTTGAGTCCTGTTGTAATTGAGGAGCCAACTCCAGTGGCAAGCTTGGCAGGTAACCTAGTTTGTCTTCCATTGCTGTGACAAAAACACTCTGACCAAACCAACTTGGGGAGGAAAGGGTTCATTCAGCTTCCATCTCCTGGGTCACAATTCATCACTTAGGGAGCCCAAGGCAAGAATTCATGGCAGGAACCTGGAGGCAGGAGCTGAAGCACAGGCCATGGAGGAATGCTGTTCACTGGCTTGCTCCCCTGGCCCATGCCCAGCCTGACCTCTTATACAGTACACAACAACCTGCCCAGGGTTGCACCACCCATAGTGGGCTGGGCCCTCCCACATTACTCAACAATCAAGACAATACTCCACAGACATGGCCACAGGCCAGTCCAATGGAGCCAATTCCCCAATTGAGGCTCCCTCAACCCAGGTGTGTCAATTTGACACTAAAGCTATCCAGCACAATTGACCCCTTGTCAACTTGACACACAAAACACATCACTATTAAACCACCACCTTTCCAGTTCTTATCCCCAAAGTATGATGTTAACATTAATCACAACCTAAGACAGTACAACCTTAAAAGCCCCACAGTCCTTAAAATGTCCAAACACTTAAAAGTTCACAGTCTATTAAAAGTCTCTTAACTGTGGGCTGCTGTAAAATCCAAAACAAGTACTGTCTTATTTCAAAGGGAAGAATCAGGCACTCTCAAACAAAACCTAAGTCCAGCAAAGTAGCTCAAGGCTGGACACCTGGGATTCACTCACGATCTTCTGGGCTCCAAAGGGTCTCGGCAGCTCCCCCTCTCCGACTCTGCCGTCCGTGGCACACTCATCTCGCAGGCCCAGGCCGACTCCATTCTACACCTACCGCTGCTCTTGGTGGTCGTCCCAGGGTACCGGCATCTCCAAAAAGCTGGGGTCGCCACTGAAACTGAGGCAGCACCTTCACCAATGGTCTCTTCTGACCTCTCCTGGTGCAAAGCCTCAGCTTCTCTCCATGACCCCTGCAATCCTGGGGTCTTCACTGCAACCGAGGTGCACTTCCACCAATGGTCTTTCCTGACCTCTCACAGTGCCAAGCCTCGGCTGCTCTCTGTGACCCCCTCAAATTTCAACACCAGAACCATATAGGAGACTCTTACACATTACCAAGTCCTGCTTCTGGCTTGAGATGGAGGCTCAGGCCCCTTCTGGATCACAGCTTCTGTGTGCTGACCCTGAAGAAATTCTTCCCAGAAGATTTCACCACAGTGATGCTGGTCTCTTGTTACTTACAGCTGATTTTTCAGCCCCAGCTAACCAGCATCAATTGTCCCAGTACAACAAAGATTTCACTTCAGGTTCTGGTCTCTTGTTACTTACAGCTGATTCTTCAGCCCCAGCTGACCAGAACCCACAGATTACACAGTCCTGATGATCTCTGCTCCCCTTTGAAACTAGAAACTTCACAAGCCAGGCCTCCATCTTCTACAACTCCTTCAGCAAAACTGCTCCAAGCTCCACAGCAACGATCTTTAGGCATTCAATGATCTTCCCAGCCCAAAGTTCCAAACGCCTCCACAATCCTTCCCCAAAACACCAAGGTCAGGTCTGTCACAGCAATACCCCACTCTTCTGGTACCAATTTCTGTTCTAGTTTGTCTTCCATTGCTGTGACAAAACACTCTGACCGACACCAACTTGGGGAGGAAAGGGTTTATTCAGCTTACATCTCCTGGGTCACAGTTCATCACTTAGGGAGCCCAAGGCAGGAACTCAGGGCAGGAACCTGGAGGCAGGAGCTGAAGCACAGGCCATGGAGGAATGCTGTTCACTGGCTTGCTCCCCTGGCCCATGCCCAGCCTGACCTCTTATACAGTACACAACAACCTGCCCAGGGTGGCACCACCCATAGTGGGCTGGGCCCTCCCACATTGCTCAACAATCAAGACAATACTCCACAGACATGGCCACAGGCCAGTCCAATGGAGCCAATTCCCCAACTGAGGCTCCCTCAACCCAGGTGTGTCAACTTGTCACTGAAGCTATCCAGCACAGCAGGCTATTGGCATCCTGTCTGTTTATGGGCCTGAGCTTAGCTCAGCAATGCAACCCCTGCTGATGTCAGTGTTGTAGAGATACAGGGAGCATTATTCCAGGACAATGGAAAATATCCATGTAGTATAGAACCCTTTATGAGGCAGTCTTCCTCAACTATGGCCATATAAACAACAGTGCTCTTTTGACCCAAATAATTTATGGGTGGTGTTGCCTTTTCTTTCTGTATTTGAACATGTATCTTTTTTGTTAGACCATTAGGAGCAGACCTTCAGAGATCTTGTGACAATATGTAAACAAGGCTTAGATAATGCTAGCTCTCAGGTATTTTATAGAGTTTACATGCTTCAGGAAAGAGAGTAAAAATAGCCATTAAGGGATTTGAAGGAAGACACCTTTTGGGAGTGAGCCATGTAGCTGTTAAATGAAAATTCCAGTGCTGGGGATATGGGACTACTTTCCTATGAGTTTTGGACAAGAAGACTCCTAAGGCTGAGCAAACCATGATCTGTGGATTTCCACTGTTTAGGATTGCATACTAGAACTAGATCGCACAACCCTATCACCAATATGAATAAGCATCTAGGCTGCAAATCATAGCAGGTTAAGGTTGGCAGTGAGGTAAAAGCTACTTCCCTGCACACAAAATATGTTTATGCTCATAGAATACTGTTGGTAATAGCTTGGGTTGCTCATGGAGAGAAACTTCTTTTTACAGTGGACTGGTGCTACTGGTTAATGTTATGAATCCTCTGAGAATAAATGGCTGTTTCTGTAACATAGTGCTGTCAATGCTCAGGCAAAAATGAAAGGAACTAATCAGGCATTTCTATCACCCTCCAATTCTCAGAGAACATCAAGCAAGAGGGAGTGGAAATAATATTACATTTGGAAGGAGAAGAGTATTAAGTAGCTATTTTCTCCTAGTTACAACATTCACTCCAGAAGGTAGGGGATAGATTCAGAAGATGCAGGAAACAAGGAAACTTACAAGGCTTAGGAACCTAATGAATATTTCCAAGTTAATAAATCCCTATCTTCAGCTTATATAAGCAGTAAACATGTCCTGCTGAAGAAGAGAATTTCAAATGGAGCTGAATGCAAATCATACAAGGAGCCCCAGAGATATATTCTTTAAGACATCAGTCATATTTGGATGGGAACTTTATTGTGGTAGTTTCTGAGTCAACCATGCTCCTTTAAAGGAAATGTATCTATACTTCTAAATTTAACCCCAATAAATTCATCGATTCAATGAGCTAGATTTTGCTAGAATAATCTCTTTGTTCTGCCATCATAATCCTATCTAAACAAAATAGACATTATTCACATCTCCCCTGGGGGTATAACTATGCATTCACAATAAAGAAATAAAAAGATGAGGGAAAAGGGAGATTGGTTATCTTTGGCACACTTGAGAATGATTAATATCCATTACAGCCAGTGCTTAGTGCATCTTTACTGAGTAACATATTATTCATAAATAATCCAGCAGAGCATAATGGTTAACATCATTTAAGTTAAAAGATGTTAAAGGCTTATTAGATAACAATCTATTTCTTGGCTTTTGCAAGCTAGTCTCCCTAGAGACACCACATAACACTTGATCTCACAAAAAGGCCAAGAGCAAATAGTTATGATGCATTTGAATACATTATGAATCTGTGGCACATACTAAGTTATGAGGAGCTAAATAAAAAATTTAAAACCCTATTTATGCTACATAGGTTTAGTATTTTAAAGCAAAGACTACTAAACACAATTTGGAAATTTGTTTGTGTTTTAGTAATCTTTCTCATTCCAGAAACAAGGTCCAATTTTTCTCACATTATATTATCATCATAATAGATAATCACAGTTTTCTTTTCTATTACCAATTGATATCTATGCTATTATTACTCCAATTTTAAAGGACTAAAATATTATAAAATTCTACAGATAGGAAAATATCACACATTTTCTTCCAGGTAGATAAAAAGGTTTATAAATATCATATATAGAGATGGCAAATCTCAGAGGAGGATGAAATATTTTTCTGCACACAAGATAAGTGGTTAGGGGGTACTATGTTTTATGAAGCTACAATTTACTAAAGCTTGCAGAATATTAGGTATGATTTTCCAAGGGACTTTGTTCTTACAAATATATGTAAATATTTTTAAAATTATATAAAATAGTTATATATAATATTTCAATTTATACTCTTGAACAGATGGAAAAGAAAAAAATAGAAACAGTTACAGCTGAATGTTTCACAAACATATTTGTTCATTGCTTCTACATGCAGCAGATATTTCCTTTCATTAAATTCACCATCTGTATATCAATTCTCAAATATATGTATGATTTCCCTTTGACAATCCCAACCTAACAGAGAACACAATACTATTATATATATATATATATAATATATATATCTTATATTGCTTTAAGCACACAGTTTTATTGAGAAACAGTAATGAATAATAGATATTACGATCCGCACAACTTAGGGTTGACGCGGATGGTTATTATATATAGGTTACCGACGAGTGGGATCTGCTGCTGCTGGCCGAAGTAGGAAATTTATTTTATTTTTTCTACTTTGAGAAAAAATAAAGTTCCTAAAAAGCTAGGAGGTGGTAATTATATTATTTTTATCTAATATCAAAGCTAAGAAACAAAGAAATCAAGATACAAAGCCATTTATTCGAAAGCTTTGGTTTGCTAATCCTACTCATCGGCAGTACGCTGAGGGTGCGCAGAATACACTTATATATTTGAGAATTTTGAATAAGGAGTGTTTCCATGAAATGATTACTTGTTTCTCTACCTTATTTTTCTTTTTTTTTAAATTTTTTTTTAATTTTATTTTTTCTGTATGTGTATGAATGTACTGTCTGCGTGCAGGTGTGTGCACCCGTGTCGTGCAATGCCGCGGAGGTCAGAAGAGGGTCTCGGATTCCCCTGGAACTGGAGTTCTCCTGGAATTGGAGTTTCAGACGGTTCTCGGCCGCCATGTGGGTGCTGGGGATCGAACCCGGGTCCTCTGCAAGAGCGGTCGGCGCTCTTAACCGCTAGGCCATCTCTCCAGCCCCTGTTTTAGCTACTTATTTTCATAAATTGACTGTATCCTGCCAGTTTTCTGAAAGTGTTGATCATTTCTAGAAGTTTTCTGGTGGAACTTTTGGAGACGAATGCATAATATCATCTGCAAATATGGATACTTTGGCCTCTTCTTTTCCAAGAAATAATGCTTTAATTTTTTTCTATTGCATAATTGCTCTAGCTAGAACAACGTGTGCTATATTGCAAAGGAGTAGAGGTAGTGGACAGCCTTATCTGGTTTCTGATCTTAAAGGTAATGCTTAGATTTTTCTCCATTTAGAATGATATTGGCTGTGGCCTCTGCTGTACAGAGTCTTATGTTGAGATAAGTTCCTTCCAGTCCAAATGTTTCTATGATTTTTACCATGAATAAATGTTGTATTTTATCAACATGTCAGTTGAGATGATCATGTAATTTTAGTCTTTAATAGCATCGATATGATTATGTGTACTCATTTTTATATATTTAACCATCTCTGGAATAAAGCCAACTTTATCATGGTGAATACTCTTTAAGTGTTCTGTATCCTTCATGTGTTTGTATGGGTATGTCTTTCCTTAATTTAGGGAAGTTTTCTTCTAAATCCCTGCTGAAAATCTGTTTGATGTCAAGAACCTGAGATTCTTCTTCTAAGCCTATAAGCTATAGAGTTGTTTTCTCATAGACTCCCACATTTCCTGCATATTCCATTCATGTTGTTTTTATATTCTTTCCTTGAGTGGCTTGGTCTACCAACTTTATCCTCCAGTCTTGATATTATGGTTTCCATTTAATTTAGTCTGCTCATGAGACATTCTCCCTATTTTTTTAATTGACTTGTCGAGCTTTTCAATTTTGTCCTTATTTAAACCTTGGTTTTCTTTTGTATACCTCTTTCATGAATTCACTTCTCAAAATTGAATTTTCTTTGTCATTTTATTCAGAAACATCTTTGCATTTTCTTGAGCTTCAGTCGAAACTTTATTCCTACCCTCTTTGAGTTCATTGAGTGGTTTGTGTGTTTTTAAATGTTGAATTCTTTGGTTATGTTTATAGTTGTTTTGTCAAGGTCTGTGCCCAGTGGTTCCTCCTGGGATTTCTCATTGTATACCATGCCTATCATACTTGTACATATTTTTGTGTGTTTATTGTTGTGACCTGAGCATATAAACTTCTTTTGTTGGTAGTGTTTCAAATATGAAATTCTTGCAAGATTTTTTTTGAATAGGCATTTAGTTCTTTGTGTTAATTACTTTCCTGTTGCTGTGACAAAACACCATGACCAAAGCAGCCTATAAAAGAAAGATTTTATTTGAGCTTTCATTTCCTTGAGTAAGGGTCTGTAATGGTGTGAGAGACATGGCAAAAAGATGCCCAGAGCAGAATGGGGAGCAGTCACATCTTCAAGCATGCACAGAAAAAAACTGTAAATCTGTCAAGGCTTAAGAATTGTCAAAGCCAGGTCCCAATGTTGACTTTCCTCCAGCATGGACAAACCTCCTAAATGTTCCATAGCACTCCTAAAACACCACTACCAACTAGGGAACAAGTCTCCAAAAGATCAGATCCTATGTGGGACACTGACATTCAAACCAACACATTCTGTTTTTATTGATGTAGCTTGGTTGCTTTCTCATCAGGTTTTAATAGTTTGCCTTTGCTTAAGATTCTCACTTGTCCACACAGCACAAGACCAGCATGCACCCCGCTGGGCAAGCAGACTTCACCCATGTCCTGCAGAACACCAAATCCCCCAGATGAAAGGCAAGCTGAATGACAGTATGGTTATATTTTTGTTTATCTGAAAGCAACTATGTTGTTATAATGTGAGTCTCTCAATGGGCTCTAGAATCCACCCACCAATAATTTTCAGACTGTGTAGTTACTCTATATGGGTGGAGAGTATGTATCCATATTTTAGAGTAATATGAAATTAACGGAGGAAAATGTGAATTCCTAAGCATAAAAAAAGAGTGAGAGAAAGATGCAGGACAGTTATGGCAGAATGTATGATCTGGGATGGGACAGGGTGGGGTGGGGGGAAGGGATAGGGGAATATGCCTGAGCAGAAATGAAAAATTATGTATGAAATACATCAAACATCAATAAATAAATTAAAAAAAGATTCTCACTTGATTTATTTTTCTTAATTGGAGGGACAGGATAGTTCTAATAGCGAGCTCTAAAATGTGTCAATGAATCTAGTGCAATAGGACAAAGATGCAGACCAAGTGTATATGCTTTTCTAGGCTCATCAGGAGCTCTCTTGCTGGGCAAACCCATCTAGTCCCAAGGCAGGATGATGGAACTTAATGAGCTAGTTCTGACTAGATAAGCAGTGTAGATGTAGGCCCTGGAGCAACACAAAATGTGCTTGTCTGAAAACAGGGCAATGGAGACTCAGTGGGTAGGATCTCATTAAATTACTAAGCCAGTCCAAAACTCTCAGGCAGGGAGAAGGGGCCTACTCCTAAAGCAGAAACATTGATAACTAGTGGACAGGCTGTAAATAAGCAAGTTAGATTTGAGCCCTGGAGCAACCACAAAGGGGCTAGTGCCAAACGAGAGCAATGAGGACTAAATGGGTGGGATTTGACTATCATACTGTTTGCAAGCTTTCTTCTCTCTCTCTCTCTCTCTCTCTCTCTCTCTCTCTCTCTCTCTCTCTCTCTTTGTTTTGGAAACATTTATTATTTGTCTGTTTAGGAGTTCATCCTATATGCTAGAATACATTTTTTTTTGTGGGGGGAAGCAGTGATATAGTAATCTTTACCTATTTTATATACCACATTTAAGGGAACTCCCCTTTAAAAATATTTTCTTATTTTTATTTTATGTTTCTGAGTACTTTGCCTCCATGCATGTAAATGCACCATCCATATCATGCAATGCCCACAGAGGTCAGAAGTGGGCACTGAATCACCTGGAACTAGAGACAAGGACCATTGTTAGCCTCCATATGGTTTCTGAGAATCAAACGTCGGTCCTCTCAAGAGCAATCAGTGCTCTTAACCACTGAGCAATCCAGCCTGGGAGCTTTCTTATATATGTGTATTTTACTCATGGATAGAAATCTTTATGATGTATTTCTATTACCTTTAAGAAATAATATATATTCATTATATTTATTTGTATATCTACCATTTCTGACACTCATTATTCTTTTTATTCTTATATCTGCTATTGTTATTTTTCTTCCTTCTTCATTTTTCTATTTCATTTCATAATCTATAACTTATTTGAAGTCATCCTATTTTATTTCATAAAGATCTTATAGACAAATGACATTTACAGGAGATAGGTTTATTTTGTGTTATTTACTGATACATTTTCTAATGTGATAATTCTAGAATGACAATTTTGTTACAAATTCTCATTTCTCTAAAACTGTTATTTCCTTTTGTTATGACTTACATTATGTGTAATCAGAATTATGTTGACCTTATTATCTTTTTTTTCCCAAGTGTGTTAAACATTATTTTTCTGAGCCTTATTTTTCACTGATCCTATGTGGGGTCAGTTGAGTGGCGTGAGTCTATGGATTGATACTCTCTATAAAAGTTCAGAAACTTTTGGGGCTGGAGAGATAGCCTAGCAGTTAAGAGCACCAAATATTCTTGCAGAGGAACCGGGTTCGATACCCAGCACCCAGATGGCGGCTGAGAACCGTGTTTAACTCCAGTTCCACGGGAATCCGTCGCCGTCTTCTGACCTCCACGGCATTGCACGACATGGCTGCACAAACCTATATGCAGACAGTACATTCATACACATAAAAAATAAAGTTTAAAAAAAAGGCAACTGTAAAAAAAAAGTTCAGAAACTTCTGATGATTATTGTTACAAATACTCTAGCGTCATGTGTGTTAAGAACACTCAACATACATTCAAGCATAATTGTCTATTCCACTGTTTTTATCTATGTATCAGAGGGTACTTTCTTTATCTTTCTTTGTTTCAATATTTAGTAGCATACGCTCTGCTGTCAATTACACTAAATGAATTGTTTATTTTACATATTGTATTATCCAGCTCTAGAAACTCAATCCTAGCACTTGGGAGGCAGAGGCACGCGGATCTCTGTGAGTTTGAGGCCAGCCTGGTCTACAGAGTGAGTTCCAGGACAGCCAGAGCTACATGGAGACCCTGTCTCAAAAAGACCAGAAAAAAAAAAAAAAACCAACCTCATTTTCTTATTTATGTGCTTTAATTTCTCTTTATTCAGCATTTAAAATTTCCCAAAAGTGTATATAATGTATGTTTTGGAGTCATTTTATAATAATGCTATCATCTGTGCAAGTTTTAGTTGGCCGCAATGACTGGTTTTTCTTATAATTATGGACTATCCATATACTCTCCTCTGTATCCTTTATTGCTTATATAAGATGACAAGTTTCATGAAGGGCATATTATACAGCATATAAATTTCATTTCTTTCTTTTTCAGTTTATTCTTTAATCTATGCCATTTTTTTCTTGGACGGTTCTTGATCTACATCTAGTGAATGTTTTATACTTTGTTGTTAATGAAAATTTGCTCTAAGGAATAGTTACCTCTCCATAGATGAAGCACTTCTAGGTCTCAAATGAATGCCCGAAAGACTGAGTGAGGCATGTTCATCATGGCTACTTAAAATGCTAAGAAACCAATCCTAGTTGAATTCCTCCTACTTTTCAGATTATATTTCTATTATTGTAACTGTTTATCTTGGTTTTTCTCTGGAACTCTAAAAAGTGTTTGTTTGTTTGTTTGTTTGTTTGTTTGTTTGCCCTGAGTTCTTCACTCTGAATCTAATACTTCCTGCAAACATTAGGTTCCCCAGCTCCTATCACTATCTTACTGTGATAAAACTTCCATATTTTCAAAATAGTTTTCTTCTCTGTGCTTCAGAAATCTCTTCTGGAGAAAATCCTACACTCTTCCGAAATAAGAAATACATAATAATAGTAATAATTTCCAGGGGTGGTGACCTATACCTTTAATCCCAGCACTTGAGAGGCAGAGGTAGGTGGATCTCTGTGAGTTCAAGTCCAGCCTGAGCTACATAGTGAGTTCCAGGACAGTTGGAGCTACAGGGAGACCCTGTCTCAAAAAGACCAAAATTTCAATAAAAATATAAAAAAGAGAATAATACTTGAAAGAGATTGAAACATAAAAAAGAATTTCATGGAAGAAAGGGCATTTTGTGTTTTCTATCTTTCTTTCCTTCTTTCTTCTTTTCCTCCTTTCTCCTTTCCTTCCATTCAATCTTATTTTTATGTATTTCTGTGCTGTACAGTGTAGTCAGAACTAAAGTTTATGTGCATGTGCCCTTACATGGTTGCATATTCCAATGATTTCTTTATGCCATATTTCATTACAATAATCATAACAATTTTGTTAAGTGCTGTCTGTATTAAACCACCAAGGCAGAAGTAGTTCTAACACTTAAACTATGATGTTATCCAAAATATAGTGTATGACATCAAAAGTGCTAGGAATGAAATAAGTGTAACTTAGAAGTATTCCCTTATAAAGTTTTGGATTGTTTTGGTATATTTGGAGTGTTTCTACAATTATCTCTAACTTTATTAATTGGATTTCTCTTCCTTTCTTTTGGTTTACTGGGCTAAGGGTTTGTCTATCTTTTTAGCTTTTTAAAGAACCAACTCTTACAGTCACTGATTCTTCATATTATTTTATTTGTTTCTATTTCATTAATTCAGCTCTATTTTTTGTCTTTTTCTTGTCTACTAGGTTTGGGTTTGTTTTCTTCTTGCCTTTCCAGGTCTTGAGATGTATTATTAAGTCATATGTGTTCTTTCTGATTTTGCTATGTAGGCACTTAGAAGTACAACTGTCTCTCTTAAGAGTGCTTTTGGACAACAGCGAATTATATCTACATTTAACTCAGATGCATTACTGTTTTTATCAGAGTCTGTAAACCAATGTTGTTTAATATACACATATATACTTTTACTGAGTCCTAAAACACCATGTGTCCTGTAGACAGTGTCTAGGCGAAACTGGGTACTTGCTGAACTCACGTCAATTAAATATGTCTTAATCGAATATACACCCGTGTCCCTCTCCCTCCCATCCCCCCTTCCCAATTCACCATTTCAGTCCATTTTCTGATGCAGTCTTCTGTTGTTGTTCTTTTATTATGCATCCTTCTCCATGAGAAATATTTATATCTGGGTTGTTGGTACTAGCATCCACATATGAGAATTGACCAGATTCCAAGTCAACAGCTCCAGAGAGAGGGGACTGTTTTACTTCTCATCCACCTTTGCCCCCTTTCTAAGCCTAGGGAACAATCTGCGGAAGAGGGGGCGTGGTAGAATGTAAAGGCTGCGATTGGGGTGAATAGTGAAACTACAGCGATGTAGTCTGGACACTCATTTGATCAACTTGATTGAACAACCTGTCACCCCCCACTGGATGGTGGGGCTGTGGGGGTTTGGGCACAACAGCCTGCAGATTGGTTTTGCATGAAGGATGCCTGTACTCATGGATTATCACTTATAGCTAAAAAATAAAAAAAAAAATAAAAACAGAGAAAAATGCAAGACAGTTACGGCAGAATACATGATCTGGGATGGGATGGGGGTGGGGGGAAGGGAAAGGGAAATATGCCTGATATGAATTGGAAAATGATGTACGAAATGCACAAAGCATCAATAAAAATTAAATTAAAAAAAAGAGTGCTTTTGAAGTGTCCCAGTTGTTTTGTTGTGCTGTATTGTCATTTTCATTTAATTTCATGGATACTTTAATTTTTATTGAGCATTCATACATTTCATACAATGATTCCTAATCAAATTTGGACACCCCATCCAGGTCCCCAAAACCCCATCATAACTCATGCATTGCAACATCCATGTTAATCTTTTGAACCCAGAAGTACTTCTGTGCAAATTCTTCCACTAGGGTCTAGTCAGCACATCTATAAATCTTAAGTAAACTCTGCCTCATCCTGTAGTAATCAGTCTCCAGTTATTCTCAGTATTAAGCCAGCCCATCACCCATTTCTCTCACTCTACTCTGTGATATTGTCTGATTGAGTCATCATGGGCCTCATGCCTAATGTCAGCATTGCCACAAGTTCACATTTGCAAGCTTCCAGTGGCCTAAAAGACTCTGCATCCCTACATTCATGAGACATGCCTGGGTCTTACAAACTTTCTGCTACTTCTTCTGAAATTATCCCTGAGCCATGGTCAGGTGAGTTTTAATACAGGAATTCTATCCAGGAACATAGATTCTGGAGGCTCCCATTCTTTGAGACTTGACCATCTGTATCCTCCTGTGTACATCATACCTTGTGATATAAGGATGCTTCCCTGGTGAGAAGTGAGGAACACCCTCATTTTCTCTGTGCCCCCCATTCCTCTATGTTGCACAAACTTTAGGTGTAGAGATCAACTGTAGGTGTGTCACCTAGGACTAAGCATCTTTCAGATATACGTTCTCTGTGTCTGAGAGAAATGGGTGGTGGGCTGGCCTAACAATGGGTACATCAGTAGGCTCCACCAGTTGCAAAGAGAAGCTTCTTTGATGGGTGGTATACAGTATACTTTTCTGTAAATATAAGATTACATATTTAATATATGGTAAGAAATTCCATTTGTCACAGATATGACAGAGATAAAATTTTCTCTAAAATCCAAGTTCTCTCCATCCATGTGCCTTTGGCTGAGTTTACAGTGCTGATGATTTCATTCCAATGAGAGAGTTTTATGTCTAATTAGACATCTGTACCAATACGGCACCAATAGAGGGCATCTGCTGTGCAGGTCATTATAACTATTAGGATTTAGGGCTGGGTTAGACTGCTGACTGATTTTTCTCCCTTACATAGTATCATATTGCTGTATGAAAGCTAAACATCAGGTAGGCTTTCAGGTCAGTTCCTGCCCCATTACTCCAAGTCCTGTTTCTGCAGTATGTCCTGTCTTGAACAGTAGGGTCATGTTTTCTAGTTCTGGGAGATAATCAAGAGCTTTGGTGATAGTCTATGTTATCTTGGGAGTCTTAGATCACTTTCACAGAACACTCAAAGGGAGGTATCTTCTCTCTGACACTGTGTTGCTTGACATAGAGCCCCCAGGTATGCATGTGCACTAATGTTCAGAAAGTGACTGTATATTTCTCATGGGGTATTAGGGGAATCACATTAACACTCTGGGTTCCCTAGCCACCCAGGATCCATTCATCCCTTCTCTTTCTTCTTCCTTCCCCAGCTCTCCCCTCCTTCTCAGCCCCAGCACCACCATTATCCCTATACTCCCTTTCTTTCTGAGTTCCCTTACCCCTCACTATAGCCCCCTGCATGTCCCTCCCTTCTACCTACCCAGCCAAATACTCCAATTTTTCTACCTTGACCGATTACCGTCTGTTCCCTACTATCCTCTCTTTAGTTTTTTGTTTGTTTGTTTGTTTGTTTCATTGTTTGGTTGTTTGTTTGTTGTATTTACCTCCATGTATCCTTTCCATTTTCTTGTCTCCTACTGTTATATCTTGCCTCACAGATGGGGGGTGCTATAATATACAGATGAAGTAGAACATGTGTCACTTGCTTTTCTGCCTTTGTGTTACTTCATTTAGTATAAACTCTGTAGTTTCATCAATTTACCTACGACTTTCATAATTTCATCTTTCATTTTTATAATTTTATTTATTTTTGTACGTGTATGAATGTACTGTCTCCATGTAGGTTTGTGCACCCATGTCATGCAATGCCGCAGAGGTCAGAAGATGGTCTCAGATTCCCCTGGAACTGGAGTTCTCCTGGAACTGGAGTTACAGACTGTTCTTGGCTGCCATGTGGGTGCTTGGGATCTAACCCAGGTCCTCTGCAAGAGCAGTTGGTGCTCTTAACCGCTAAGCTATGTCTCCAGCCCCAATTTCATCTTTTCATACTGCTGAGTATGACTCCATTGTGGAGACGGACCATATGTTCAGTATCCATTCATTGCTTGTGGAATATTTAGGTTGTTTATATTTCTTAGCTCATGTGAAGAGAGCAGCAACAAATGTGAATGTACAGGTATTTTTATAGTATGATGAATCCTTTGGGTTTATGTCAAGGGGTGGTATAACTGGGTTGTAGGCGAATGCCGAATACATGTGGCTGCTAACATTATCTTAATTGCCCACCTGAAGGTCGGTAACTGATCCTGCCATGTGCATTAGAGCAGTCTGTGATGTATACAGCACTGATGCAGGGGATGTGGGATTGGCTGCTGGGAGATGATGTCATTCTACCTATGTAAATAATTTGTTACATGCAATAAATGAATTCTTCATTACCTTTAATATCTAACAAGATCCTGGGTCCATTATTTCATATATGCTGCATTGTAAATCCATCAAGCTTGGTTGTTTGCTAGCAGTTGAGACTGGAGATTGGCACATCAACTACCAGTCTGAAATTCAAACCCTGAAGTCATCAACCCCTTGGCTTGTGGAGTAATTGACAAGATGCATTAAGGGTGGCGGGAGCACATCTCCAGCCTAAATCTGTAGGCCAATCAGTCACTCAGATTTGGCTATGGAATAAACATTTCAATAGCCAGCTGGTATCTGTGAAAGGTGTAAATTTCCCAGGGAGAAGCTATAGGTGGTAGTGTCCCTCAGCAGAATAGAGTGACACTAAGTCATATGGTAGACTCATTCTCAATTTTTGAGAGTTTTCCACACTTCATTCCATAGTGGCTGCATCAGTTTGCATTCCCATCAGTAGTGACTGAGTGTTCCTCTTTCTCCACATCCTCAATAGCATTTGCAATCCTTCACTCTCTTGATCTTAGTCAGTCTGACTGTTGTAAGATGGAATTTTAAAGTGGTTTTTATCTGCATTTCTTTAATTACAAAGAATGTTGAGCAGGATTTAAGACATTTCTTAGCCATTTTATTGCCACTTTTAAGCATGGTGGCACATGCCTTTAATCCTAGCACTTGGGAGGCAGAGGCAGGCTGATCTTTGTGAGTTCAAGGCCAGCCTGGTCTACAGAGCGAGTTCCAGGACAGCTGGCACTACATGGAGACCCTGTCTCGAAAACACACACACACAAAAAAAGAAATCTCTTGATGTCTGTAGACCTTCTTTTATTTGTTTCATTTATTTTCTTGCTTCTTTGTGAATTCATTTATTTGTTTTTGTCTTCTTTTAATATATATATATATAGGGACTGGAGAGATGGCCTAGCGGTTAAGAGCACCGACGCTCTTGCAGAGGACCCGGGTTCGATCCCCAGCACCCACATGGCGGCTAAGAACCGTCTGTAACTCCAATTCCAGGAGAACTCCAGTTCCAGGGGAATCCGAGACCCTCTTCTGACCTCCGCGGCATTGCACGACACGGGTGCACAGACCTGCATGCAGACAGTACCATTATACACCTACAACGATAACGCACGCATCCCCCCTTATCTATATTTCACCTACCCCATATATATCCCTCCCTATATATTATGTTACAACTCCACATATGACACGTGCTACCCCTCCCAACCCCAACCCACCCCACCCCCACCCAGATTTCACTATTTCAGTCAGTTCTTTGATGAGTTTTTTCTGTTGTTGTTGTTGTGTTCTTTCCAACATGCATCACTCCAACACAAAATATTACACCTGGGTTATTTGCCCTAGCATCCACAGATGAAGGATTACATTCGTCATTTGTTTTTTTCTGGGGACTGTGTTACTTCACTTATAATATCTTCTAGTTCCATCCATTTACCTGCAAATTTCATGATGTTGTCTTTTTTTTACTGCTTCGTAGAACTCCATTGTGTAGATGTACCACATTTTCTCTATCCACTAGTCAGTTGAGGGGCATTTGGGGTGGTTCCAGATTTTTGCTATTGTGAATAGAGCTGCAATAAAAATAGCTTTGCCTGTATCTCTGCAGTAAGATGAGTCTTGTGGGTATATACCCAGGAGTAGTATGACTGGGTCAGGTGTTAAGCTTATTTTGAGTCTTCCAACGGTTCTCCACACTGCTTTTCATAGTGGCTGTACAAGTTTACATTCCCACCAGCAGTGGATGAGTGTTCCTGTTTCCCCACAACCTCTCCAGCACTTGGTATCATTTGTTTTCTTGATCCTAGCCAGTCTTATTGGAGTGAGATGATATCTTAAAGTGGTTTTAATTTGCATTTCCGTAATTATTAGTGACTTTGAACACTTTTAAGATGTTTTTCAGCCATCTCTAATTCCTCGCTTGTCAAGTCTCTGTTCAGCTCTTTGCTCCATCTTTTAAGTGATTCATTTGTTTTCTTTCTTCTTTGTTTTTGAGTATTTTATATACCCTGGAAATCAATGCTTTGTCAGTGAAGGTTTCCTCCCATTCCGTGGGTTTTTCTCTTCACTTCCTTGATTGTTTCTTTTGATGTACAGAAGCTTTTGAATTTAATGAGGGTCCATTTGTCAGTTGGCGACCTTAATTCATGTACATCTGCTGTCTAATTTAGGAAGCCTTTTCCTATGTATATGTTGTAGTCTCCTGCCAACTTTTTCTTCCATCACCTCCAGAGTTTGGGGTTTTCTGTTGAGTTGTTGAGATCTTTGATCCATCTGGAGTTGACTTTTGTACACAGCAAGAGATAGGGGTTTAATTTCATTCTTCTACAAGTAGTAATCCAGTTTTGCCAACACCACTTGCTAACGATGCTATCTTTCCTCCATTGTGTCTTCTTGGCACCTTTGTCAAATATGAGGTGGCTGAAATTTTATGTGCTCGGGTTTGGCTCTTCAGTTTTGTTTCATTGGTTTTAGTTTTTGTGCCAGTACCAAGCTGTTTTTATGGCTATTCGGGATCTTTAGTTTTTCCAAATAAAATTAAGGACTTTTCTTTCTCAAGACTGTGAGGAAACTCTTTGGGATTTTATTTAGGATTGCATTAAATCTGTACAAGATTTTGGGTAGAATGGACATTTTTACTATATTAATTTTCCCAATCCATGAGCATGGGAGGTTTTTCCATCTTCTGATGTCTTTTTCAATTTCCTTCTTCAGGGTTTTAAAAGTTTAATTGTAGATATCTTTGTTGTCATTGGTTAGATTTGTTCCTAGGTATTTTGTTGTTTTTGAGGATATTGTGAGTTGGAAGGTCTCCTTGAATTCCTTCTTCAGTTCCTTGTTGTTTATGTAAAGAAAGGCGACTGATTTTTCTAGGTTAATTTTGTATCCTGCCACTTTACTGAAGCTCTTAACCGTTTCAAGAAGTTTTCTAGTGGAGTTTTTAACATCCCTTAAGTAAACTATCATATCATCAGCAAAAAGGGATAGTTTGACTTCCTCTTTTGAATTAGCACTCTTTTAATTTACTTTTCTTGCCTTATTGCCCTAGCAAGTGTTTCAAGCAGTATATTGAAAAGAAGTGGTGACAGGGGCAGCCTTGCTGAGTTCCTACCTTTAAAAGGAGTGCTTCTGTCCTTTCCCCATTTAGGATGATATTGGCTTGGGTTTTCTACAAATGGCTTTGATTACATTGAGGAATGATCCCTCTAATCCAATTCCCTCTAAGACTTTAAGCATGAAGGGATGCTGGATATTGTCAAAGGCTTTTTGCGCGTCAATTGATATGATGGTGTGGTTTTTGTCTTTCAGTCCATTTATATGCTTGATGATATTTACTGATTTTCATATGTTGAACCATCCCTGAATTTCTGGTATGAATCCAACTTGGTCATAATGGATGATTTTCTTGATGTGGGTCTGTATGCGATTTGCAAGTATTTTGCTTAGAAGTTTTGCATCTGTGCTCATTAGGGAGATGGGTCTACTGTTCTCCTTTTTGATTGTATCTTTGCCTGGTTTGGGTATTAGAGTGATGCTGGCTTCATAGAAGGAATTTGGGAGAATTCACTCTGTCCCATAGATTTTGTTGTCAAATTATCATTGTCATTTAGTTCCAGGAATGCTTTTATTTCTTTCTTTATTTCTTCCCATTTATTTGTATATTCTGGATATTAATCCTCTGTTGAATGAGCATCCAGTAAAGTTGTTCTCCCACTTAGGGAGTTTTTTCTTCACTTCTTTGGCTATTTCTTTTGCTGTAAAGATTTGCAGCTTAATGTGGTCCCACTTATTGGTTGCTGCCTTAATACATGAAGAAATGATGTCAAATTAAGAAAGCTCTTTCCCAGAACTGCATGATGGAGGGTACTAACCATGTTTGCTCCTAGCATTTTCAGAGTCTCTGGTTTTATATTGAAGTCTTTGAGCCACTTGGAGATGACTTTTGTATAGGATGAAAGAAATGGTCCAGTTTCATTCTTCCTTTGGTGGAGAGCCAATTTTTCCAGCACCATTTGTTGAAGACATGATCTTTCCTCATTGAGTATTTATCGCCCCCTTTGTCAATATCAGGTGGCTGAAACTCCATATACTCAGGTTTGAATTTCCTATTGTGTTCCCTTGATCTATGTGTCTATTTTTGTGCTAGTACCATGATGATTTATGACAAGAGCTCTGTAATATAATCTGAGATCTGGTATGGTGATCCCCATGTGATGTTCTTTTTGCCCAAAATACTTTGGCTATCTGGGGTCTTTTATGATTCCATATGAATTTTTAGATGACTTTTTCTAGTGCTGTGAAGAATATAGTATTTTAATTGGCATTCCATTTATTGTATAGATTGTTTAGTAACATGGTCATTTTTGTAGTATTAATTCCTCCAATCCATGAGCATAGGAGATTTTGGCATATCCTAGTGTCTACCACCATTTCTTTCTTTTTATCCAATTAAAAGTTTTGCACTTATTTTTTTTTATGTTCTTTATTTTTCTTTTTTGGGGTCTTTTCGAGACAGCATCTCCCTGTAGCCCCAGCTGTCCTGGAATTCACTCTGTAGACCAGGCTGGCTTTGAACTCACAAAGATCCCCCTGCCTCTGCCTCCAAAGTGTTATGATTAAAGGCATGCAACACCATGCCCAGCTATTCTTTTTTATTGAGATTTTATGTATTTCATACATCATTTTTCAGTCCAATTTGGATACATCCCCTTCTCCATGCCCCTCCATCCACCACAGTTTATACATATGCTATACATGTCTTGGATCTTTTTCTCAGTCTTTCCAAGGATTTTTTTCTGCAGAGGCTTGTTCTTTGGGGGAGAATTTAACTGTATCAGTCAGTTATGTTACCCAGTCCTTATGTTGTTGTTGTTGTTGTTCACTCCCCTTTGTATTACTCCAAATTACGCCTGTATAAACAACACATATGTATCAAAATTATGACCTCTGGGAATAAACTGTATGTTAATTCTAAAATATGTTCGGGTGTTCACATTTTCCCTTTAATTTTATATTACCCTAGAATATAAATACAGATCTTCCACCCATATGCAGTAATTACAATGTCTGAATATAAGTGGTAGGTCAGTTCTAGAGCCCATTAGGAGATTCACTTTATAACAGCACAGTTGCTTTCAGATACAAAGAAATATGATAATAAAGTTGCTCACCTTGCCTGCCAACTGGGGATTTGATGATGTTAGCATCCACAAATGAGGGAAACTATTCACATTTCATTTTCTGGGACTGTGTTACTTCAATTAGCATAATAGCTTCTAGTTCTATCCATTTACCTGCAAAGTTCATGATGCCATCTTTCTTTACTGCAACATATAACTCCATTGTTTAGATGCACCACATTTTTGTTATCAAGTTGTTAGTTGAGGGGCATTTGAGTTGGTTCTGGCACTTTTCTATTGTGAAGAGAGCTGTAATAAACATAGTAGTGTATGTATCTTTGTGGTAAGATGAGTCTTGTGGGTATATACCCAGGAGTGGTCTGACTGGGTAGTAGGGTCATTTTGAGTCTTTTAAGGATTCTCCACACTGCTTTCCATAGTGGTTATACTAGTTTGTTTTCTTGATCTTGGCCATTCTTACTCGAGTGAGATAATATCTTAGAGTGGTTTTAATTTGCATTTTCTTAATCATTAATGATGTTGAATACTTTTATTGTGAAGTCTCTGTTCAGCTCTTTACTCCATCTTTTGAGTAGGTCATTTGTTTTCTTCTTTGTTTTTTAAGTAGTCTATATATTCTGGATGGTAATGCTCTGTCAGATGTATCAGTGGTGATGATTTCCTCCCACTCTGTGGATTTTCTCTTCACTTCCTTGATTCTTTCTTTCCCTGTACAGAAGATTTTGAGTTTGATGAGGTCCCAGTTGTCAGCTGTTGAACTTATTTCCTGTTCAGCTGCTGTTTGATTTAGAAAGAATTTTTCTATGCCTATGTCTTGTAGGATGCTGCCAAATTTTTCTTCTATCACCTTCAGGGTTTCATGTTTCAGGGTGAGATTTTTGATCCACTTGGTGTTGATTATTATATAGAATGAGAGGTAGGGGTTTAATTTTGTTCTTCTACAAATGGTGATCCAGTTTTGCCAACACTGTTTGCTGAAAATGCTGCCTTTTCTACTTTGAGATTTTTTTTTTGCCCCTTTGTTGAATATGAGGTGGCTGAAATTAATATGACCTCAAGTTTGCATCTTCACTTTTGTTCCATTGGTCAATGGTTATGTTTTTTTGCCAGTACCAGGCTGCCTTTTATGACTATAGGCCTGTAATATAACTTGAAGTCTGGTAAAGTAAACTCCACCCCCACCCCATTGCATGTTGCCCTATTCATTCAGGGTTGTTTTAGCTATTCAAGGTTTTTGTTTTCTTTTGTTTTTCCACGTGAATTTAAGGATTATTTTTCCAAGTCTGTGAAGAAGCTCATGGGGATTTTGATTAGGATTGCATTGAATCTGTAAAGTAATTTGGATAGAATGGACATTTTTATTCTTTTAATTTTTCCAGTGAATTAGCATGGGAGATGCTTCCATCCTTTCATGTCATCTTCAATCTCCTTTTTTGGGGTTTTAAAATTTTTGTTGTAGACGTCTTTGGTGTCTTCTCTTTTCTTATTTTAGAGATTATTATTGTTTTGTTTAGGTATATTCTTAAATATTTTTTGAGTTTATGGTGAATGTGTGGGTATCCATTTAAGCTTTTATCTGACTGCTTAATATTGTTATACAGAAAGGCTACTGATTTTTTTAAGTTCATTCTGTTGCTTGATATTTTACTGGAAGTATTAATCATTTAATTTGGGGGGCATTAGTTATTCAGGTGTGTGTTAGATCCATTTGATGTAAGACTTATTTTACAGTACAGGAAGATCAAGACAGGATGTGGTGCTTACTGGACCTCATTTTGGTGACCATGGGAAGTAAAGACCCAAGTGTGCAGCACAAGGGCAGGATTGATCATTGTTTGGACTTGCCAAAGAGGAACCTTCAAACACTTCCTTAAGGAAAAAAAAAAAAAAAAAAAAAAAAAAAAAAAAAAAAAAACGTCCAAAAGAAAAAAAAAGAAAAGAAAATCCTCCGTGTTGTGTGAAAAAAAGAAAAAGAAAATCCTCCCTGTGTGTGTTGAAAAAAATATATTTATCTATATATTAAATGGCTATATATATATATATATATATATATATTATTGGTTTTATTTTTCTATTCTTTTGATGCTGCTGTTACTCTCCACGTTGTATTGCACACACCACCACACACTACTCTATATATATCTATATTATATATATATCATATATATATTTTGCTACCCATATTCGTGTCCACAAGGGGACCTCTTTCCAACCCAATGGCCACCCCCCCGACCGAAATGCAGCCCTACCTTGGCCTATATGCAAACAATAATGAATAAAAAATGACAGCCAGGAATTCCTTGATGACGTTACTTGTAATCAAATTTACTTCCTTGATTAAGCCTGTTCTTATAAAACTAAATGATGTCAATTCCCATTTTCCGCAGCATCACCGGCCCCCCCACTCCGAGCCACTGCACCACTGTTGCCCCACCCAGCCTCACTGAGCTACGGCCACTTGTTTGCTCCTCTTGGAGTGGGGTGAGAGAAATCCCTTGACTCTCATCCACATGGTCTCCTGAGCATGCTAGCTGAAAACTAGCATACAATCAAACTGGTCTTCCCACATCTCCACTTTTTTTTTTTTTTTTTTTTTTTTACTTTTTAAGAGTATACAAGCCCATGGGAGAGGTTGGCATCTAAAGGAACCTGTTCTTAAATACATGATTGCTTAAACTATCTTGAGTGCTGGTGGATGGGTAAGTCAGACCTAAGATTTTTGTATTTACATCAAACCAATTGTGCTCAAAACAATTAACCCTGAGGTGGCTAAAAGTAAATAAGTAATGAATACAAGCAACCATCATGCAACAAAAAACCAATTTGCAAACAGCTATGCCCAAACTTATAACCAGGCCCCATTTGTCCAATGGAGGGGTTTTTGTACAAGCATGTTGATCAAATAAAAGTCCAGTCTATGATCATCTTTCTAATCTCTGACGCCCTTACATTCTATCCAACCCCTTTCTGCAGATTGTTCCTCAAAACAGTCTACTTTCCCTGGAGATGGCATTTTGGACTCTGATCAGTGTAGGTTGTTTCCTTTCATGGGTTGGCAGTTTATCCAGGAATATCTTTTTAATCCTACTAATGAAGCACAAGCATTGAAAAGACCGACATTAAAACAGTACTTATTATTATGGTAAATCATATTGGCATAGATGTTTAGATTGTATGCTAATCCATGACCTGTAGTTTTTCTGTAAAATATAACAAATTCTTACTGTGGCTTAAAACATTTCTTAACCACAGAGGATGTAAGCTTATGGAATCAGCTGTGAATTATTCCTCAGTTTATAGCCATTTAGATTGGGGATATGCAGGCATATGGCTGCCATGGCTGCATACTATTTCCAGGCAGGAGGTATAGCTGATGCTGATGGAGGAGTCTTGCTTGACCAAGAAGACCCATATTTAGCTTATATTTGTTCAGTGGCCTTTGGTAAACTTTGTAAGCATTCCAGAGACCAACTGTACACTTCTAAGTGAGATCTCAAAACATCTTTCCCATGCTTACAGCAGGTCTTCGACAGCAGGGCCTTACCAACACTCTTCTTGCAGTATCCCAGTTTACGGGCAAAAATCCTTCACCTTTTTGGGGCTTGGATCTCCTATCCAACATCTCCTTGGCAGATAGTTGTTATGATATCCAGCTCTCTGTTTAATATATTTTGCTTAATTACACAGCTTATAAAGACTTACTATTGGCCTGAATAGAGAATATCTTTTCACAGTTTTTATGTCTATCAGTCAATTAAGAAAGAAAAGTAGTTACACATGTTTTAGAGAAATTACTATATAATTATTGGCGCCTAATTTCAATTAGGGAATGACTCATTACCATCAGGTTTTTCTTTTTTTTTCTTTTTTTTTTTTAATTAATTTTATTGATTGCTTTGTGGCATTTCAACATTTTTCCAATTCAGGTTCAGGCTTATTTCCCTTTCCCTCCCCCCCACCCCCACCCCATCCCAGATCATTGCACTGCCCTAACTGTCCTGCATCTTTCTCTCAGATTTTTTTTTCATTTTAGCTATAGTGATAATCCATGAGTAACAAGCATCCTTCATGCAAAACATCTGCAGGCTGTTGTGCCAAAAACACTACAGCCCCACCACCAGGTGGGTGGACAGGGTTGTTGTTCAATCAAGTGATCAAATGAGTGTCCAGACTAATTGTGTCAGTTTCACCATTCACCCCAATCGCAGCCCTTACATTCTACCACGCCCCCTCTTTCCGCTAGGTTGTTCCTAGGCTTGAAAAGGCACCGGTGGATGAGAGGAAAAAAACAGTCCACTCTCTCTGGAGCTGTGAGCTTGGACTCTGGTCATTCTGGGTGTTTCTTTCATGGGCTGGCCTGTTGCCAGGATAACCTATCATCTACTAATGACAAAAAGCAATTAGATCATTAGGTTTTAAGCGAGCCAACTAAGTTTGGTATGTACTTTCGCTAGCACATGTTTGGATTGTTAATCCCTGCAGATTTTCCCCCCTGTTAAATATGGGCCGGGTCTTAGGGCGATCACTCTAACCTGTAGAGGATGTAAGCGTTGTGGCATCACGCCATGGTTTTACTCCAAGGGAGGGAGGCCAATAGCAATTAGATTTGGGACTATACAGGCACATGGCTGCCTCTGCTGACAGTATTTCCAGGCAGGTGAGGTGCTATCTGGTGCTGGCGTGGCTGACAGTGAGTCTTGCTTGACTAGGGAGACCCCTATTTGCTTTATGGTTTAGTGCCTTTGGTAACACTCTCTGGCATTCCAGAAGTGCCATTTGTACACTTGCATGTGTGGTCTAATACATCCCCTTCCATGTTACGTCAGGTCTTCGGCAGCAGGGTCTTATGTGCCTCTCCTCCTGTAGGGATATCCAACTAGAGGCAAGGAGCCCTTACCTTTTTGGGGTGCCTGGTAGTTCCCGCTGGCAACAGTCCACTGGTACGAAATCCATTGCTGATGTGCAGAGCTCCTGTATTACTATATTTTTGCCTGGAGCATGCCCTAGACTTTAGTATTTATTTGGTTCTGAACAGAAGAGTAAGATCGTAGAACCTCACTTCCACAGTTCCCATAGCTAGTAGTTCAATTAGAAAAGATAGCATTTATACGGATTTTATACAGGATCACCTCGTACCATTATGTTGTCTCCAACTTTACGAGTTGGGAGCGGAACCTCAGTCATTTGTCATATTCTCCTTGTTTCTATGGGGGGATAGCAAGGAAGTCTCTCATATCAAGAACCTTGTGTGCACCTAGAAGGTTAAGTTTCATTAGAACTCATTATAATAGTGTTGTTACTAGTAGGATACAGGAGGGTTCGATGTTTATGGCAATCTGAGGCTTTTCTTCCTTTGAATTTTCGACGGGTCAGCCTTTCCGTTGCCACTTTTTGGTACATCCTACTCAGTGCAAACCTGTAATCTTTCTTTCTCAGCCGTTAAGTTTGTGACGTTTTGTCCTGTTGGAAAAACAAATCTTTTCCCATAGTTATGTTTTAAGATTTGAATTGCAGGGGTTTGATGAAAGGTTTCATGTCTTTCTGTATCCCCCCCCCCCTTTTTTTAGCGTATGAGTCTCCAGAAGTTAGTTGTATTTACATGGACTATCGGGTGGAGTTCAAAGGGCATAAGGAATAGATTTCATCAAATTCACCCATGTTGTTTTGGGTGACTATATATGATTAACTTGGGAAGCAAACTTAATTTTTACGTTAAATCATCTTAAAGAGAATGCTACAAGGTGATACTGTACAACAGAGAAATTATAGAGAACATTTGTATGTGTCAATCCCAAAGTTCTTGCTCTACAGATTTTATGTAAAGCAAATGTGGGCAACAGCGAATTATATCTCCATTTAATTCAGATGCATTACCATTTTTATCAGATTCTGTAAACCAATGTTGTTTAATATACACATGTTTACTTTTACTTTTACTATGAAAAGGAGAGGTAGGAAATTCTCTCATATTAAAACTTTGCAGCACCTGGAAGGTAAACTTCATTAGGACATATTATAAACAGTTGTTAGAGATAGGATCCACAGAGATGTTTGGTGCCTCTAGCTCAGTCAGTCTGAGGCTTTTCTTCCTTTTTTTATGTTCAGATGGGCCAGCTTATCTGCTGGTATTTCTTGGTACACCCTGCACAAAGCAAAGCTGTTTGTTTTCTTTCTCAGACATTAGATTGGTGATGTTTTGATCTGTGGGAACATGCAAATCTTTTCCCATAGTTAGTTTTAAGATTTAAATTGAAAAATTTGACAAAAGGTTTAATATATAGCTGAATCCCCTCCTTTATTTTTAGGTTTATATTTTTTGACCCATAAATCTCTAAAAGATTATACTGTAAAATACAACAATTACAGAGAAAATTTGTATACATTAACCCCAAAGTTGTTATACAAATTATAAGTAAAACAAATGCGGACAACAATTTGTATTTCCAATAGCTTAAGTATATTACCATTTTTATTAAAACCTTTTAACCAATGTTGTTTAATATAGACATTTTTATTTTACTAAGTCCTAAATTACCATATAATATGTAGACAAAGTTTGGGCAAATTTGGATACCTGTTAAACACACATCAATTATATATACATTGTTCCTTAAAATTTTTTCACTAGACTGTAACTTCAGAGAAATCAAGTCCATTAACTTATATTATTTATTTGAATTTCTGTATAAATCTCTATTGAAATACCTCTAAATAAATGTGGCACACACAGCTCATCTCACAGGCCCAGGCCGACTCCATTCCACACCTGCCGCTGCTCTCGGTGGTCATCCCATGGCATCTCCAAAACACTGGGGTCGCCACTGAAACTGAGGCAGCACCTTCACCAATGGCCTCTTCTGACCTCTCCTGGTGCAAAGCCTCAGCTTCTCTCCATGACCCCTGCAATCTTGGGGTCTTCACTGCAACCAAGGTGCATTTCCACCAATAGTCTTTCCTGACCTCTCACAGTGCCAAGCCTGGGCTGCTCTCTGTGACCCCCTCAAATTTCAACACCAGAACCATATAGGAGACTCTTACACGTTACCAAGTCCTGCTTCTGGCTCGAGATGGAGGCTCAAGCTCCTTCTGGATCACAGCTTCTGTGTGCTGACCCTGAAGAAATTCTTCCCAGAAGATTTCACCACAGTGATGCTGGTCTCTTGTTACTTACAGCTGATTTTTCAGCCCCAGCTAACCAGCATCAATTGTCCCAGTGCAACAAAGATTTCACTTCAGGTTCTGGTCTCTTGTTACTTAACAGCTGATTCTTTAGCCCCAGCTGACCAGAACCCACAGATTACACAGTCCTGATGATGTCTGCTCCCCTTTGAAAATAGAAACTTCACAAGCCAAGCCTCCTTCTACAACTCCTTCAGCAAAACTGTTCCAAGTTCCACAGCCACGATCTTTAGGCATTCAATGATCTTCCCAGCCCAAAGTTCCAAACGCTTCCACAATCCTTCCCCAAAACACCAAGGTCAGGTCTGTCACAGCAATACGCCACTCTTCTGGTACCAATTTCTGTTCTAGTTTGTCTTCCATTGCTGTGACAAAACACTCTGACTGACACCAACTTGGGGAGGAAAGGGTTTATTCAGCTTACATCTCCTGGGTCACAGTTCATCACTTAGGGAGCCCAAGACAGGAACTCAGGGCAGGAACCTGGAGGCAGGAGCTGAAGCACAAGCCATGGGGGAGTGCTGTTCACTGGCTTGCTCTCCTGGCTCATGCCCAGCCTGCCTTCTTATACAGTACACAACAACCTGCGCAGAGTGGCACTACTCACTGTGGGCTGGGCCCTCCCACATTGCCTGACAATCAAGACAAAACTCCTCAGATGTGGCCACAGGCCAATCCCATGGAGCCAGTTCCCCAACTGAGGCTCCCTCAACCCAGGTATGTCAAGTTGACACTAAAGCTATCCAGCACAATGGGGTTCCTCAGGGTAATTCTCACTGTACTACACTTCTGGAGGTTTTTGTTGATGTCCTATTCTCTTGGTTTTTCATATTATTTCTGTTTTTGATTTGCCATTTGAGCATATGAAAGTCTTTTGTTGGTGGTGTGTCAGATAGGATATTCTGCTCTTCCTTTGTTTATTTGAATGTTGATCTGCTTTTATAGTTGATGTAGCTTGTTAACTTTTGGCTAAGACAGGAAAGGTTACCTAGTGTGGTTCAGGTACTTGTAGGATATTAGGTTGGTCTCAGTACTAGGCAGGTCAGGGTAATAGGCAGGCAGTGTAGAAGGCTGGTCTCAAGAATCCAAGGCAAGTTGAGAGTGAGACCACTCTGTAGAGAGTCTTATGAAATTGGCTGAAGAAATTTATATATATTTTGTATCTCTGATTTCTCTAAGGAAGAAGAGGAATAAAAGGCTATAGAAAAGGAGAGATTTACATGGCAAAATATCATGTTTAGAAGAGATCATGACATATAATTTTGTCCAACAAATTTACTCACAGATTGGACAAATTCATGAGTCACCCTTTAAATTCTATCTGAAATTACAACTCATGACACAAATCTTCCTAAAAAAATACTGGTGTGACTGGTTCAGTTTTGAATTTAGTAAATACATCTCAGAATCTATACGAGAAATGGAATTATTTGGTTTACTTGCTTTTGGCTCCATATTGGTGCCAAGTGCTTAGTGCTTCTTTGAAGTCACAGACAAAATGATTTTCTGTTTGGTCCCATACCAAAGTAATGTTTACATTTCAATAATTCAATTTGAAATCACTTTTGTTTACTGAAGCACTGCTGGATATTTCACAAGACTATAAATCAGCCAAGCAGTAATAAATATAGCACTGCATTATAATACAAGAACAACGGTTCTGTCTCTGGATTTTAAGGGAAAAGGGCTACTTAAATACATATTCATCATAGTTTGTATATAATTATTGAAAGAATATTTGGAATATAATTTCAGTATTGGATTTTTATATTATAATTTTAGATAGATTAGTAAATTCAATAGGCTTTTTAAACCATAAAATTTTAAATGAAGTAAAATATTTTGAAATTTTGTTTTGACATTTCCCATTAGATATTATATGTCACAGTTATGAAATATGTTTTGATTTAATACTCAAAAACTTGTAGTCTACTTTTGTAAAATCCATAACACTCATTTAAATAATGAAGTATCATTATTAAATTAGTGAAAATCTCTCACCAATTATTACGTTTTAATTTTCCTTAAATCATTTATTAAATGATATTATAAAAATGTATCCTATAAATAATTTTTGACCCTATCAGTTTACACATTTTTCTAGATAGTAACTATCATATGAAAAGAGTGCATGGGGCCCTGGCCAACTGGCTCAAGCATGTAAAAGTACATTCCACTGAAGTCTAACAATAACAAACCTGAGAACTCATGGTGGAAGAAGGGAATCAAATTCTGAAAGTTTTCCTCTGACTTCTAGAGGACTTCCTCATATATGTTCAGTGCTGCTCTATTCACAAAAGCCAGAAAATAAAAACAATCTAAATGTCCATCACATGATGAATGGATAATGAAAACATGATAGATTTATAGTACACAATGAAATATTATTTACCTGTAAGGCAAGTGAAGTTATGACTTACAGGTAAGTGGATGAATCTGGAAACTCAATAAGTCAGTAATTCTGTAATAAGGAAAATCCAATCTATTGTTTTGGGCTTATGAAGACATGGTGCCAGGCACAGATCTAATCATTGTAGGACCGAGCAAACAATACAATGTGCCCCATTTCAATAAGGTATTTAAACAAATCTTCTAAGACAATTAAATATATATTTATAAAATAGTTGCATAAATAAATTATTATAAAGCAAAATTTCTACTAAATTAATCATTAAGTATTCATTTTACCCACCTACAAAACATAGGCAAGGACATTTCCAATAGATTTTATAGATGAAGAGATGAAATGATAGTTGGCAAATATGATTGGGGAACATTTTAAAGTAAAGTTAGGTTAATTGAGGATTTTCTTTACTTTAATCATATGTATACATTATTTTGCAACAAAATTCAAAAAACTCTCTATGAAAAAGCATAATGGTCATAATTATGTTAGTGATCTTGAAATGAAAGAAAATGCATTTCCAAATAGAGAATCAAAAAGACATGATGGAAAGAATTCCCATGGATTGGAAAAATTAATATAGTAAAAATGTCCATTCTATCCAAATTAATATACAGATTCAACTCAATCCCAATTAAAATTCCCAAGAGTTTCTTCACAGGCTTGGGAAAAAAAGTATTTACTTTAATATGGAAAAACAAGACCCTGAATACCCAAAGCAACCCTGAGTGAAGAGAGCAATACAGGAGAAATCTCTATACCAGACTTCAAAATATATTACAGGGCTGTAGTCATAAAAACAGCCTGGTACTGGCACTAAAACGACCTGTTGACCAATGGACCAAAATTGAAGATCCAAACTTTAGCAAATACAATTTCAGCCACCTCATATTTGCCAAGGGAGCCAAGAAGACACAATGGAGGAAAAACAGCATCTTCAGCAAGTGGTGTTGGCAAAACTGAATCACCTCTTGTAGAATGAAGTTAAACCTCTACCTCTCAAGCTGGTTGTGGTGGTGTATGCCTTTAATCCTAGCACTTGGGAAGCAGAGGCAGGCAATCTCTTTGAGTTCAAGGCCAGCCTGGTCTACAAAGTGAGCTCCAGGCCAGCTGGCACTAAAGAGAGACAGTCTCAAAATACTAAAAAAATAAAATAAAATAAAAAAACCTATCTCTCTCACTCTGTACAAAAGTTGTCTCCAGATGGATCAAAGACCTCAACATGAAACCAAAAACTATGAAGGTGAAAGAAAAAGTTGGCAGCAACCTACAAGACATAGGCATAGAAGGAAAACACTTCCTAAATCAGACAGCAGCTGTGCAAGAAATAAGATCAATAATTGACAAATGGACCTCATTAAACTCAAAAGTTTCTGTACATCAAAAGAAACAATCAAGGAAGTGAAGAGAAATCCCACAGAGTGGGAGGAAACCTTCACTGCAGATACATCTGACAAAGCATTGATTTCCAGAATATATAAACTACTCAAAAAACAAAGAAGAAAGAAAACAAATGACTCACTCAAAAGATGGAGCAAAGAGCTGAACAGACATCACAAGTGAGGAATTAGAGATAGCTGAAAAACATCTTAAAAAATGTTCAACATTGCTAATAATTAAGGAAATGCAAATTAAAACCACTTTAAGATATCATCTCATTCGGATAAGACTATCTAGGATCAAGAAAACAAATGATATGAAGAGGTTGTGGGGAAAGGGGAACACTCATCCACTGCTGGTGGGAATGTAAACTTGTACAACCACTATGGAAAGCATTGTGGAGGACCATGAGCTTACCACCTGACCCAGTCATACCACTCCTGGGTACATACCCAAAAGACTCATTTTACTGCAGAGATACATGCACAACCATGTTTATTGCAGCTCTGTTCACAATAGCAAAGAGCTGGAATGAACCCAAGTGCCCCTCAACTGATGAGTAGATAGAACAAATTGTGGTACATCTGCACAATGGAGTTCTATGCAATGATAAAGAAAGGTGACATCATGAACTCTGCAGATAAATGAATGGAACTAGAAGATTCTATGTTAAGTGAAGTAACACAGTCCCAGAAAAAACAAAGGACAAATGGTATCCCTCATCTGTTGATGCTAGCACCAATTACCTTGTTGTAAGTATTTCTTGTACAGGGCTACTTGAGCTTTTGTCCAAGTATTTGGGAGTGATGCATATTGGAAGTAACAAGAACAGAAAAGATTGCGTCAAAGAACTGACTGAAACAGTGAACTTCTGCTCTATACAGTAAACTTCTGCACCGAGAATTGTGAGAGAGACTGAGAAAAAGATGAAAAACATGTTTGGCAGAATGCATGAGCTCTGGTGGTCTGGGGGGAGTAGGGAGGGGATAAGGGGTCTAGATTTGATTTGTAGTGTAATCTAATATAAAATGCACAGAGCTTCAATAATAGTGAATATTGTTTGTGGTTTTCATTAGAGGAAACAAAACATTCAAACTTACAAACACAATAAAATAATAATGAACATGATTAAAATACAAAATCAGGAAAATTTTCAAAATAAATACATTTCAAAGAATTAATAAGATGAATTATTAATACCCATAAGTTACAGAGTTATATAAAATCAACAAACTTTTATACAAAATAGGAAGTTCTATGAAAAAAAATTGAGAGTAAATCATTTATTTAGAAACATTTAATAAATATAAACATTACAAAATTGTATATTTTAAAAGTTCTTACCCATCACAAATTTAGAAGTATAAATTTACACAAATACACTACAGTTTGCAATCATGATATATTCGGTTTTAAACCCATAATATTTTTGAAGAATAGTTTTGAGTTCTGTATTAAATGTTTGTGTATGTCTTCAAGGTTCACTAAAAATTTACAATTCAGAAGCATATATTAGGGATACTGTCAATGTATTCCACATGCTTATTTAAGCATTAATCATACTGAGAAATCAATAGTATAAAATATGACATTAAAATAGTAAGGTTTGGTGGTATACTATTTAATTCCTGCACTTGAGAAGCAGAGGCATTTGTGAGATCAAGGCCAAACAGTTATACAGAGCCCATTCTTGGCCAAATACAAAAGGAGATCTTGTCTAAAAAATAAATTTAAGTATTAGAGAATTTCATATAAATATTTTTATTATATTTTATATGTATGTGTGTTCATAATGCATGTATGTATGTGTACCTGTGTCATGCAAAAAGTGTGTCAAACTCCCCTGGAACAGGAGTTATGGATGGTTGTTAGCTGCCATGAGGGTGCTGGGGATCAAACCCTGGTCCTTTTCAAGAACAACCAGTGCTCTTAACAACTGAGCAATCTCCAGCCCCATAAAATAATCAATAAAAATTCCAAAAAGAAGGAATTTCACACAGATATGTTATATAAACTACATTGAGACTAACAATTCCAAGGAAAATATCTTCATGTCATCTTCTATGGAGATGAAAGACTAAACATAAAAGAAATAACCAGGCATATCTGAAATCCAACAGAATAACCACACAAACACCTGGACAATGGTATAAAAGTCTAAGTCTACAGATTACAAATGGTATAAGGGGATGATGAGATTTTTGGGACAGCAGAATCCAAGAATCCATCACGTAAGAAAGAACAGAGACTCTGGGTTCAAATCACAGTTTGACCCTTTGATCTTCAAGTGAAAGTTCCCCTGGAACTGGAGTTCTCCTGGAACTGGAGTTTCAGACGGTTCTCAGCTGCCATGTGGGTGCTGGGGATTGAACCCAGGTCCTCTGCAAGAGCGGTCAGCACTCTTAACCACTAGGCCATCTCTCCAACCCTGCATCCTCATCTTTTAAAGGTCCTATCCCTCCCAGTGTTCTCTCTCTCTCTCTCCCTCTCTCTCTGAAGGGCTCCCATGTGGTGCACTTGAAATCAAGTAGTGTGATGACAGTTGGTCATTAGCATGGGAAAAATAGTTGAATCTTTTGTCCACCTTCTGAACCATAAAATGAGTCTGTTGCAAGGATAAGATACCTTACATGGTGCAAATATGATAGCTCCTTCCTGGTAAGGAAATGAATAATCTCATAGCTCAAGGCACCAGTGAAGTTCTAAGGTGCAAGGTGGCCATGGAGGGAGGCAGAGTCCTGCTGAAGCCCAAAGATCACTCATCTCAAGCCCCGACTGGATCTCTCTGCTTCCTCTCTTGTGAGATGGCATGGAGTTAAGTTGTGAGACAATTAACCTTCAAAAGGTGAATTCACTTTGTATTTGGCCTAAAACCTCCTGTGTAAAAATGGAAGTGTCAAAGAAAGAACGGGTAACATGATCTGACAGTGCTTTGTGAATGTAATGAGTACTGTAAGTGTAGAGTAAGCCGTGGGCATGTGCTATGTGCCCAGGAGGATTCTGTGATCCACAGAATCATGCTAAGGAACATGGAGAAGGCCTCTCCCATCAATGAGAAAGTGCTCTCGTTTCCCCTGACACATACACTGAATTCAGTGCAGCCAGGGCTGACATTGGATGAGGTTCTGCACTATTTCAAAACAGGTTTGTAATTACACTTCATTGTGAGATTTTTTTTAATGGTTTGAAGTGACTCAGAGGAAGTTATGTAATGTTTATGGAGACACGTGCTGGAAAGTAAACCAAGAACTACAATTGGAGTGTTAAGGGTAGCTCCTGAATAAGCCGTCTCATTTATTTACAGAATGTGTTTTAAATAATAACGAGGTAATTGGAGGAGTTACAGTTCTGGTAATGATTGTGTGGTTGGTATAAGATTAGTTCTCTTGGCAATGACAGCTATAGACATTTTCCTTGAGAGAGAGAGAGANATACAATCATTTCTCAATCCAGTTTCGACTCATTTGCCCCTTCTTATGCCACCAAACCCCCCAGAGCTCATGCATACTGCCAACTGTTTAAGCAAAAATTTTTTTTCGTCTTTTTTTGTTTTTATAGTTTTTCTTTGCAGAGGTTTACTGGTTGGGGCAGTCCAAGTTTACTTTTTTTTATTGGCCACCGTCTTATTTTGGTTGTTGTTCCCTCCAATTTGTATTGCTTAATATATATATATATATATTATATATATATTATTATATTATTATATATATATCTTCACATAATACCTAAATTATGACGATTATTGAAAATAATCTATAGTTATTTTAGGCTCATTAAGGATTCTTTTTTTAACCATATTGTTGTTTTCAGGTAAAAAGAAATATACCATTGACAATGTTCAGTTTGCTTTGCAACTAAGGATTTAGTGCTAGCATCCACAAATTAGCAATACCATTCGTTGTTTCTTTTTTTCCTGGGACTGTCTTACTTCAATATGCATAATGTGTTCTAGTTCCATCCATTTACCTGCAAAGTTCATGATGTGGTCTTTGTTTACTGCTGCATAGAACTCCATTAATTAGATATGTACCACATTTTCTTTTTTATCAAGATATATTATTGATTTTGTTATATTGTGACAAGGATCTGTTCCAACTTTTACTTTTGTAGATTTTTACATCCTTTTATATTATTATTTTTTTTCTTTTTTACATTGAAGTTTTGTGCATTTCATACATCAATTTTTTAATCAAATTTAGATCCATTCCCCCTTCCATGCCCCCCACCCGGCCAGAGCTCATGAATTTATTTTCTCAGACTTTTTGAGTTTTTTTTTATTAATTTTATTTATTTCTGTATGTGTATGAATGTACTGTCTGCTACAAGTTTGTGCACCCGTGTCATGCGATGCCGCGGAGGGTCGAAGAGGTGTCAGATTCTCCTGGAACTGGAGTTCTCCTGGATTGGAGTTTAGACGGTTCTCGGCCGCCATGTGTGGTGGCTTGGGGATCGAACCCGGGTCCTCTGCAAGAGCGTCGCGCTCTTAACCGCTAGGCCATTCTCTCCAGCCCACCGACTTTTTAAAGTTTTTTGATGCAGAAGTTTACTGTTTCAGTCTTTTTTTTATTGTTTTTTTTTTCCCGCTCTTGTTTACCTCAATTTGTGATTGCTCCAAAATTATGTATATAACAGGGCCCAACATACCAAAATATTAGGAATTTAAAAAAACAAAAAAAAAAACAAACAAAAATAAAAAAAAAAAACAAACGTGGGCTGGAGAGATGGCCTAGCGGTTAAGAGCGCCAACCGCTCTTACAGAGGACCCGGGTTCGATCCCCAGCACCCACATGGCGGCAGAGAATCGTCTGAAACTCCAATTCCAGGAGAACTCCAGTTCCAGAGGAATCCGACGCCTTCCGCGGCATTGCACGACATGGGTGCACAGACTTGCATGCAGACAGTACATTCATACACATACAGAAATAAATTTAAAAAAAATTGTTAAAAAAATCTATTAAAAAAAACGTGGTATATATACACAATGGAGTTCTATGCAGTGGTAAAGAAAGAAGACATCATGAAATTTGCAGGTAAATGAATGGAACTAGAAGATATTATGTTAAGTGAAGTAACATAGTTGCAGAAAAACAAGAGAAAAATGGCATCCTTCATCTGTGATTGATACCACCAAGTACCTAGTTGTAAGGCAAACTGAGCAATATTAATGTTATACTCCTCATGATCTGAAAACAACTGGGCTCTTATATTGTGAATCTCAAGACAGGTTCTAGAACTAATCTACCATTTATTTTCAGACTTTAGATTTTTGGTATATGATGGTGGGCATGTATATACATTTTAGAGTAACACATTTTCTTTATCCACTGGTTGGTTGCAGGACACTTGGGTTGTTTCCATCTCTTTGCTATTGTGACAAGAGCTGCAATAAACATGGATATGCATGCATCTCTGCAGTAGGATGACTCTTGTGGGTCTATACCCAGGAGTGGTATGACTGGGTCAGGTGGTAGGTTGTTTTCATTTGTTTAAGAGTTCTCTACACTTCATTTAATAGGGGTTGCATGAGTTTGCATTCCCATCAGCAGTGAATGAGTGTTCCCCATTGCCTACAACCTCTCCAACATTTGGTGTCATTTGATTTCCTAAACTTAGCCAGTCTTACCAGGCAATGTGAAACCTTAAGCTGGTTTTAATTTGCAACTCCTTAATTATTAGTGACATTGATCATTATCTGAGAAGTTTATCAGCCATCTTCAATTCTTCATTTGTGAATTATCTATTCAGCTCTTTCTTTAATCCAGTTTTTCATAGAGTCATTTTTTTCTTGCTCCTTTCTTTTTTTTTTAGTAGTATATATATTCTGGATGTTAATTCTCTGTCAGATGTATCACTGGTGAAGGTTTCCTCCCACTCTGTGGTTTTCTATAATAGCTCTTATCCCAATATCTATTCTGCTTTTCTTCCTTTTAATCACAGCATTATTTGAATATGGGACCAACTAGTTAGAAAAGATATTTGGAAGCATTGTTTACATTTTTTAATATTTTTTGATGTTTTGTGTATTTCAGATATCATTTTTTTTTCGATTTAGGCATATTCCCTTTTCTCTTCCCCCCACCCCACACCAGATCATGCATTCTGCCCTGCATTTCTCTCTCAGTCTTTTTTTATGTTTAGGAATTCACATTTTTCTACATTAATTTTATATTACTCTAAAGTATGGATACATACTCTCCACCAGTATACAGTAATTACAGAGTCTGAAAATAAGTGGTGGGTGGATTCTAGAGCCTGTTAAAAGATTTACATTATAACAACATACTTGTTTTCAGATAAACAGAAATATTGCAATAATGTTCAGCTTGCCTTTCATCTAGGGATTTGGTGTTAGCATCCACAAATGAGGGAAGCCGTTCACTGTTTGCTTTTCTGGGACTGTGTTACTTCACTTAGCGTGATGGCTTCGAGTTCCATCCACTTACTTGCATACTCCATGATGTCATATTTCTTTACCACTGAATTGTATTCCATTGTGTAGATGTACCATATTTTTGACATCCACTTGTCTGTTGAGGGGCATTTGGGTTGGTTCCAACTCTTTGCTATTGTAAATAGAGCAGGAATAAACATGGATGTGCATGTATATTTGTGGTAGGATGAGTCTTTTGGGTATATACCCAGGAGTAGTATGACTGGGTCAGGTGGTAGGCTCATTTTGAGTCTTTTAAGGGTTCTCCACACTGCTTTCCATAATGGTTGTACAAGTTTACATTCCCACCATCAGTAGATGAGTGTTCCCCTTTCCCCACAACCTCTCCAGCATTTGGTGTCTTTTGTTTTCTCGATTTTAGCTAGTCATATCAGAGTGAGATAGATATCTGAGAGTGGTTTTAAATTGTATTTCCTTAATTATTAATGATGAACTTTTTTTTGGTCTTTTTGAGACAGGGTCTCTCTGTAGCCCCAACTGTCCTGGAACTCACTCTGTAGACCAAGCTGGCCTGGAACTCACAAAGATCTGCCTGCCTCTGCCTCCCTAGTGCTAGGATTAAAGGCGTGTGCCACCTCACACAGCAATGATGAACATTTTTTAAAATGTCTCTCAGCCATCTTTAATTCTTCACTGGTGAAGTCTCTGTACAGCTGTTCACACCATCTTTTGAGTAGGGCATTTGTTTTCTTCTTTGGTTTTGAGTAGTTTATATATTCTGAATCTTAATGCTCTGTCAAATGTATGCTTCCCACTCTATGGGTTTTCTCTTCATTTACTTGATTGTTTCTTTCACTGTACAGAAGCTTTTGAGTTTGATGAGGTCCCATTTGTTAACTGTTGACCTTACTTCCTGTCCAGCTGCTGTCTGATTTAGAAAGTTTATTTCTTACACCTATGTCTTGTAGGTTGTTGCAAACTTTTTCTTCTATCACTTCAGGGTTTCAGGTTTCACATTCAGATCATTGATCCGCTTGAAGTTTATTTTTGTACAGGGTGAGAGGTAGGGATTTAATTTTCATCTTCTACAAATGGTGATCCAATTTTGCCAGTAACATTTGCTAAAGATGTTATCCTTCCTCCACTGAGGGTTTTTTTTTTTTCCCCTTTGTCAAATATGAGGTGGCTGAAATTTTATGAGCTCAAGTTTGGATCTTCAATTTTGTTCCATTGGTGAATGGGTCTGTTTTTGTGCCAGTACCAGGCTGACTTTATGACTATGGCCCTGTAATATAGTTTGAAGTCTGGTAGGACATTCTCCCTTTTATTGCATTTTTCACTCAGGGTTGATTTAGCTATTAGGGGTCTTTTGTTTCTCCATATGAATTTAAGGATTTTTCCTCCAAGTCTGTGAAGAAGCTCATGGGGATTTTTATTGAGATTACATTGAATCTGTATACCAATTTGGGTAAAATGGACATTTTTGCTGGGTGTGGTGGCACACGCCTTTAATCCTAGCACTTGGGAGGCAGAGGCAGGAGGATCTTTGTGAGTTCAAGGCCAGCCTGGTCTACAGAGTGAGTTCCAGGACAGCTGAGGCTACAGGGAGACCCTGTCTCAAAAAGACAAAAAAATGGACATTTTTACTATATTAATTTTCCCTATTCATGAGCATGGGAGGTCTTTCCATCTTTTGATGCCATTTTCAATCTCATTTTTCAAGGGTTTAATTTTTTTGTAGAGGTCTTTGGTATCTTTGGTTAGGATTGTCCCCAGATATTTTATTACTTTTGAGGCTATTGAGAGTGGGAAAATCTTCTTACATTCATTCTCCACTTGCTTATTGTTGGTGTAAAGAAAGGCTACTTATTTTTCTAGGTTACTTTTGTAGTCTGCCACTTTACTGAAACTCTTAATCAGTTCTAGAGGTTTTCTGATGGAGTTTTTAACATCCTTTAGGTAAAGTATCATATCATCTGCAAAAAGGGATAGCTTAACTTCTTCTTTTCTGATTAGTATTCCTTTAATTTCCTTCTATTTTCTTATTGCTCTAGCAAGTGTTTGGAGCACTATGTTGAAGAGGAGTGGTAATAGGGGCAGACTTGATGGGTTCCCACCTGTGCTGGATAGCTTTAGTGTCAACTTGACACACTTGGTTTGAGGGAGCCTCAATTGGGGAACTGGGTCCATTGGACTAGCCTGTGGCCACATCTGTGGAGTATTGTCTTGATTGTTGGGCAATGTGGGAGGACCCAGTCCACTATGGGTGCTGCCACCCTGGGCAGGTTGTTGTGTATTGTATAAGAGGGCAGGCTGGGCATGGGCCAGGGTTGCAAGCCAGTAAACAGCATTTCTCCATGGCCTGTGCTTCAGCTCCTGCCTCCAGGTACCTGCCCTGAGTTCCTGCCTTGGGCTCCCTAAGTGATGAGCTGTGACCCAGAAGATGTAAGCTGAATAAACCCTCTCCTCCCAAAGTTGGTGTTCATCAGAGTGTTTTGTCACAGCAATGGAGGACAAACTAGAACACTTCCTTTGAAGAAAATGATTCCAATTGTCCTCCATTTAGGATAATCTTGGCAGTGGGTTTGCTATAGATGGCTTTGGGCATGTTGAGGAATGTTTCCTTCAGTCCAACTCCCTCTAGTACTTTAAACATTAGGAGATGCTGTATCTTTTCAAAGGCTTTTTATGAATCAGTTGAGATGATTGTGTGGTTTTTGTCTTTCAGCCCATTAATGTGTTTATGATATTTATTTATTTAAGTATTTTGAACCATCCCTGCATCTCTGCTATGAATCCAACTTGACCATGATGGATAATCTTTTGGATGTGTATCTGTATGCAATTTGCAAGCATTTTGTTGATAATTTTTGCATCTATGTTCATTAATGAGATGGGTCTATAGCTTTCTTTTTTGCTTCTATCTTTGCTTGGTTGTGGTAATAGAGTGATGCTGGTTTCAAAGAAGGAGTTTGGGAGCGTTCCTTCTGTTTGTATCCTTCTGAACTGTTTGAGTAGCAATGGTTGTAGGACCTCTTTAAATGTTTTATAGAATTCTGCCGTGAAACCATCTGGACCCAGGCTTTTTTAATTGGGAGTTTTTAAATAGAGTTTCAATTTCCTCAAATATTATGTGTCTGTTCAAACTGTCAATCTCTTCTTGATTAAGCTTTGTTGGTTTCCAGGATTTCAGATATTCATCCATTTCTCTTAGGTTTTCAAATTTAATAGAGTATAGGTTTTTGAAGTATTACTGTATGATTGTCTATTTCTTTTCTTTGTCTATTGTGATATTCCCCTTTAATCATGAGTACTATTGATTTGGAGTTGCGAATGTTTAAGCTAGCGTGTGAGTGAAAATGCTTTCAATTTCCTTACTTTTTTACTGGAAATCACTTGTCATTCCATTCTTTATCCTAACACCGTGTCAGTTGTAAAGTACTAAGTTCACCATGCTGGACATGATAGAGTGATAGTGGACATGGTAACATTTTTTTCACTTGTAGCCTGACATCACAGAATATTTGGAAGAGAATGGTCTGGTATTGCCATTATAACCTTCTGTTATATACTTTAGTTAAGGGGTTAGACACTGCATTGGCTTTATACTTTTATGTATTTTTCAGACCTACAATGAATATGTTTGCAGAGACACAAATTAAATTTCATTTTCAAAGTAAAAAAAGCTAAGCTAAGGACAGTGGCCTCTTTCTGCAATCTTAGCATTTGAGAGGTTGAGACATTAAAATTTTAATTTCAGCAAAGGAGGGAAGGAAGGGAGTAAGGAAGGAAGGCAGGAAGGAAGGAAGGAGAAAGAACAAAAGGGATAGAGAGGCAGAAAGAAAGAGATGCAGAGACAAAAAGATGAGAGAGAGAGAGAGATAAAGAAATAAGCCAAATTTTTAAAATGGACAAAATTTACTAAAACTATATTTTACTACTAAACGATGATGATCTTAAAGTTTGCATATTGTAGACCTACAGTAATTTCTTAATAGTTATAGATTTAACACTGTAAAAATGTTAAACACTGTTTTACAGTATTATATCTATAACTATTGTGTGTAGTAAACTAACATTGAATGAATGTTTTTTCATCTATATATTGATGAGATTTCACAGAAATGCAGGGAAGGAAATATGACAGCTATTTTTAGAATAATATGTATATACATATATATATATATATATATATAAACTAAGAAAAAGCAACTTAGGAGAGGAAGCATTTACTTTAGCCGATGATCCAGGTTACCATCCGTCATTGAGAGACACCCAGGCAGCAGGACTCAGCACCTCAGCCCCACCTTGTCACATCACATCCGCTGTCAGAACAGAGCAATGAAGGCAGGCGCGCTCGCTGGTGCTCAGCTCACTTTCGCTGTCTTGCCCAGTTCAGGACCCAGGCCCAGAGATGGTGCAGCAGAGCTGATCTTCCCACATCTGCTGACTTCACTAAGACAGCCCCCACACAGCCAGGCATGGTGCCACAAGCCTTCACTGGAGAGGCAGAGGCAAGTGGACCTCTGTGAGATCATGGCCAGCCTGGTCTATATATCAAATTCCAGGCTGGGTGGGGCTACTGAGAGATCCTATCTCAAAAAAAAAAAAAAAAGACAGTCTCCCAGAGACACACCCCGGAAAACCCCAACGGGCCAAAAAACAGTGTAGAAATCCCGCCGTGAGAGGTGAGTCCTAGGGGGGTATTAAAGTGGTTAAAATTGACTGTCCCCAAGGTTATGTGAAGTTCGATGGTGAGGAAAACATCAGTTCAGTAGCTTGTCCAGCAAGAATGGGAACTGTAGTCTACACTGAGGAGTTGGCCAGAGCTTGACCTCTTGACAGCTGGCCACAGACTCCAGACTCCAGCACTGTGGATGAAACGCAGCCTCCAGGCAAGGCACCACTGATGCCTTAAGCTCTGCAAGCTGGTTGATGAATGAACAGTTACCAAACTGATTCATGCCCAGGGCCAGGAGAAGAGCATGGTAGTTTGTTGGTGTGTGTGTGTTGTTGTGGTTGTTGTTGTTCAAATAGACTTGAGTAGACATACCTGCTCTGAGTTCTCAATCCCCCAAGAGCCAAACATATAAGCGTTAAGCAGTGAAATCTCCACAGTTTTCTCCATCTCCCCCAGCAAAGGTGCCGGATCTCCTCAGACCCTCAATTCAGAGGATCTGAACAGGAACAGAAATGGGGGTCTGTGGGCAAGACTCAGGAAGGAGGTTTGAGACTCATGGGCAAACTGCTTCCTTGCCCAGATACCCCGTAGCTCCTGCTCGTGTACCCCGCACACTTGCCCTGACCCCCAGGAGCAGTTTTCATGTGCTTAAGTTGGCCACAATAAGGTAAGATCAGGAAGCTGCCTTGATAGTTGTGAAACACCTCAGGCCCTTCCACACAGAAGCCTAGGGCGGCCTGTACGTGCTCTCACCTTTCTTCCCGTGGTGGTTGTGGAATGTACTGACATCTAGTGATGCCCGAGTCGCGTTGCCTTGCCCAAGGTGACTGGTCTCAGAACTCCTCCTTGTCTGGGAAAACATGTCCAGGGAGAAGCAATCTCAAATCGGTTTTCATCTAGCCGATCTTTGAACATCCACGTACACACTGGCTCCTCACAGACACTGCTCTTACAGGTTCCCACACATGACAGAACTTCTCCATTCTTCGTCTGCACTGTTGCTCGAGAGCCATCACATTATTAATTACTGTAATTCTAGAGCCGTCTTCGGACTCGCAGCTCAACATACCTCCTTCTGTTGCCAGCATTGGAAGCTGTGCCCAGCGGCACACGCGGGCACTCTGCAGCAGCTGCCATCCCAGCTACCCTGGGGACCCTCTCCAGCTGCCTGCCCTCTCCTGGAGGGCAGTAAGTAAAGGATGGAATTGTGCACTGCTGTAGCCACAAAGTTGAAGGTTACTGCAAGGGGAAAGTGGAAGACTATTCATTTTGGGGTTTTGAGACAAGTGTTCATGTCCAGAACTCACTATATAGGGAAGGAGAGGGGAGTAGCCCAGCTGCCGGGACTACATTTACATACTCAGGCCAGCCTCAAACCTCCTGCCCCAGCATCGCTCCAGTGCTAGAATTACAAATTGAGCTACCACAGCTGGCTGGAGGAAATATTGGTATCAAACCAAAAGTTAGCCTGTGGGCACCTAGATGACTCATTGCTTGTATGAAGTGCTTTTCATACAACCGTGAAACCTGAGTTGGATCCCTAGAAATCTACAGTGTGAAACCAACCAAGGTGGCTATACCTTTCCTAATTCCCAACACGGAGTGAAGACCAGAGATAGGGAGTTCCTACCGACTTAGCAAGCTCCAGGTCAGGAGAGACCTTGTCTCTGGATTTACATGGAGAGGCTTTTTCAGAAATTGTACCTATCAAATGCATAAGTTTAGTACCGGGCTTAACCGACCTAACTGAAAAAGAAAGGAAGAAAACCATCGAATCAACACAACAGTAGCATCAAAAAACAGGAATGAGTTTAACTGAGAGGGGCGACAGCCTGACACTGAAATACTGAGAGAAGTTGAGAGGCCTCCCATGTTCATGGACTAGAAGAATTAATGCTAAAATGGCCATTCTAGCCAAACAGGGCCTTGGGATCGTGACCTCTGAGGGTCTGCTGATGGGCGGGTGATTTTAGGAGATTTGGGGCCATTCAAAGCTGTGCATACCCTACAAAAATGGAAAAGTCAGCAAGCTACAAATATATACACACAAAAGCCCACTGTTTATTACTATAAAATACACAAATCTATTAAATTAACATTGCTCAACACCTAGGAACACAAATGCCTGCAAACCGCAGCTGGGCAGCTGAGAAAGAATGTGAGCAATCATTAAGCTTTGGGATTCCAGCCTGACACGCCAACCGACTGCTACACGCCATATTGCCAGAACCCGTGCGGCCGCCTCCTTTCACTTGAAGCACTGTGGTGCTAGTCACAGTTCAGCCTCTGTAATTGTGCACTGCGGTGAAAGTGACCCCTGGGGCCCTGGCATGTTTTTTTTGCTGTGTTGTTTCTCTTCGTTTTGGTTTTTTTTTTTTGCCATCAGTGCAAAATACATGCTAAGCTCTGGTTTGTGATGCTGGTAAGGCTTATACACTGTTAGTAGCCTGGTGGTAGTTACACTTAGGGAGGAGTTGAGCAATACACAGATTTTTGAATCTGGGTTGGTGGTTTCTCTTGTGTTCAGCCTCAGATTTGTAGATTCAATGTGTTCTCTATCAAAATAACATGAGTATTCTATTATTTTTATTGTTATTTTCTTGAGCAGGGTCTCATGGAGTCCCAACGGGCCTGGAACTCACTACATAGACTAAGCTGGCTTTGAAACCTCTGCCTCCAGTGCTGTGATTAAAGGGGATGTGAAGAAATGTGTATGATGGGTATTCTTTATAATGATAGAAAAGAAAAATCCTAAATTATGGAAAACCACAAAGGAGCCCCAGATGGCCGGGTCTGCGGAAGATGAGTTCAGGGCCAGCCAAGAAAAAAAAAAAAAAAAAAGCCCTGTCTCAAAAAGATAGAGATTGTGGTGGATTGACGACAGAAGATAAGTAGATCTGGCAGTTAATAGTTAATTCTAGGTCTAAGATGAAACCAGTGCTGAGTATATTCATCACGTTTATTTGAGGCAACAGAGTCACCCTAGAATAATTAGTAAAAATCTGTGGTTTAGAACTTGATCCTTCTAGCAGCTCCACTGGCCTTATCGTGCATTGCCCAGAAGTCCAGCATTTCTCTCTCTGTCCCGTCAAAAAGCCTGCATGACTTTAGGCAGACACCACCATTCCATGATTTGGGAGTGGTACGAACAGGGTTGGTCCTCTTGGGAGCCCTTCTTGACCTGATGCTGTTCTTACCTGTGACGATCCACCTGACAGTCTTTGAGTCACATCCCAGACTCAAGCAGCTCAAATGCAGCTGCTCAGCTTACCTCCCAAGGATAATGAGTCCCGTCTTAGCTAGTTAGTGAGCCTCACTGTCCTTGTTCTTCTCTACAGTGGAGTCCACACCACTTTTTGGGGGCGGAACCAGGCTTTCCTTTTGAGCTTTAAGGCAAATTAGAAATTCCTTAGAAATTATCTAGCCTTGTTTTGTTTTGGGTTTGTTTTTGAGACAGGGTCTCCCTGTAATGATCAGCTGGCACTAGAACTCACGATTAGGCAGGCTGGCCCAATTTCAACAGAGCTCTGCTGCCCTCTCTCTGGCCTCCTGAAAGTGCTAGAATTAAAGCCATGCACCACCCATCGGGGCCAATCTAGCTTTCTTTGTCAGGGAAACTAGGCATGGGACCCACCCCACAGATAGAGAGAGCACCCCAAGAGACTCGTGTGGAGAAATTGGGAAGGTTTATTCACGTCTGTAAGACTCAGCGGAGTTTCTTTCACAGTCTTTACACCCCCACCCCGCCATTTTTTTAGCTGTTACAGCGGTGGTGGGTTTACATCCTACATGATTACAGATGCTTACCCGGCCTAAGACCACCGAGGGACAGTCCTCTGCAGGCATGTTTGCAGAGACAGGTATTTAGGGCAAGGGTTATGATATTCTCCAGATAACTTTGAGGTATCTAGTACTCTTCATTTTAGTGAGCATTCCTAAAACCATGGCAAGGTGAGCACTGTGTCCTCAAGTATAAAATCACTCATTAAACCACAAAGAGTATCAGGCACACACAAAGGTAGCATTAAATACATGGGCATATTTCTTCCCCAAGTCCTCTTGTCTGTCTTAACTCCCACACACAGCTTCAGCCTGTGAGTAGGAAAAGCATGGGAAGCATTGTCGAAGGTCAAAGGCATGCCAGAAGGTCACACCTAGGCCCTTAAATCAAAGGCATGCCAGCAGCAGTCTCAAGGCAAGGATTGGTCCCGCCCAAGGATACTCCTCAGCCACAAAGACACCAACATCCTAGACTTGGTTGCCTGAATAGTTCACCAGGACCTAAGGCTGCATTCGAGCAAACCCAGAGTGGGATTTCTCCTCCTTTTTCTTTTCTCCCCTCCAGCCAATACTGCACTGTTTTTTATTTTTCTTTCTGAAACCCAAGGGAAAACGTATTTACTGTACAGGTATGTAGATGGGATGTCACTGTGTTCTTGATCCTTTGTCCTCTGCCCTTCGCCATGCCCCTAAGGCTGACATAGGCCAGCATGTCTGTAGTACCTACTGGTGGATTTTCAGTTTGGCTCTGGGAAAGCAGGTCTGGTGAGTCCAGACTATCTGTGATGTTTTGATTATCCAGAAATCAAACCGCCTCCAAAAGGAATCCAAGGTTCTCTTTTACCTGCTGATTTTCCCCCAAATGAATTTTTTCCATGTGGTTAACTGTAGAATCTTCAAGCTAACAGTGGCAGCTCAGCAGAAGGGAGGGATGACCGAAACCCCCTTTGTGGACATGTCACCTAGATCTGGCCAGCAGTATGAGCATGCTAACATGCCTGCTTTAACACAGCTCTTCACTAAAATCTGCTCGTCCAGTGTTATTTTTTAATCCGTTTTAATGCTTAAACCAAATTTCATAGACATCTTCATCCATGATGAGTAGCATCATCTGTCAGCGAGCCAGTGTTGGCGGCGCATACCTTTGATCCCAGCACGGCCACTCAGGGAGTCAGAGGCAGGCAGATCTCTATGAATTCAAATAAAGTCCAGCCTGGTCTACAAAGTGAGTTCCAGGCCAGCTGGCTTAAAGGGATACCCTGTCCTCAAAAAGACAAATTGTGAGGAAGCCAGACAGTAGGGTAGATAGCTCAGTTTGTGAAGTGCTTGCTTGCCTTGCCAAGATTGAGTTCAATCTCCAGGACACACAGGAAGGCCACTTGTAATAAGCTGCACATACATCAGTAGCCCCTGCAGGGGGGGATGGCAAGGAGACAGATGGATTCCAGGGGCTTGGCAGCGACACATCCAGCTGAGACTAGCTCTGGATTCAGTGTGGAGACCCTGTCTTCAGAAAAAAGGTGAGAGAGAAAGGTAATCCAACACGCATGCTGGCCTAAACCACACAGACACATGGGTAAACACACAACACAGCAACACACACACACAACAACACAGGAGAAAAAAGTGTAATGAGGTTGGTGAGTAAGTCATAGGAAACCGAATGTCTCAACACAAGTGTAGTAAGATGCTGGCCACAGGTACGGCTGAACTCTGTTGACCTTAGTTTTGACTGATTAAAATAACCAGCTAATGGAATTAAGGCACTAAAGTTTTATTCTTACATTTTCCCTAGAGATAGAAATTTTCATCTTTCTTTTGCTTTATAACTTTATTGTAAATTGAGGATGGCTTGTTAGTAGAACCGTGGGCCTTTTAAGGAATCCAAAGGAACCCTTTGATTAAAGGGTTAGCCTTGCTCCCAGGGACAAAAAATCCCAGAGCCATTGGGCTGCTGCTTTCTGCCCAGTAAGCAGCCTGACTGTGACCTGGGACACACACCCCCTCCTTGGATTGCCTAGAGGCCTTTCTGTACCAAGAGGAGGGTGCTTAGTCAAAATATGAATTAGATTTAAATTACTAAGCTAATTTTCATTTCCAGTTTTAATCAGAACTTAACTACTTGCCACTAGAATTTAAAGGAAAGTCATGTTTGATGAGTGCCAGCCCTGGCCCCACCAGCAGCAGGTCTTCATCTTTCCTGTCCGCCCTGTCCGCCCCCTCCCCCGCCCCAACACTATTAAATTAGGCCACAAATATCTTCTTACTCCTCTAATCAGAGTTTTCAAGTCTGACTCACACTTTGGACATGACTTGACACTGCAGTGGCTCTTTCAAGTTAAATGCTGATGTTTAATTCTTTTGTTATCTTGGTAGAAATAATATTTATTACTGAGGTTTTTTTTTTTTTTTAATGTGCATTATTATCAGAGACTGGGTAATTTAAATTTGTAAAGCTCTGTAAGTACTTGCTGGACTAATTTGCAAGTGAAAAGATGGTCCACAGTTCCTGCAGATACCCTGGTCTCCTTTAGGGATGGAGGGGAGGCTGCTCTGTCAGAAGCCGCTCCAGTCCTTCCTGGGCTGCTGCCACTGTGGAGCTGGAGGAACCGCCACCCCACCTACTGTGCTGCGTGTGGGGGTCGCAGTGGTCTCCTTCATGCTTCTCAGCGTGAGGCTTTTAACTTCTTTATAGCAACTGCATCCTTTCAAGAACTGAGTAAATTTTCTAGTTGATAATTTGAGGATGCAAGCAAGAACCCTGGCTAAAAGTATTTTATAGATGAAATACTGGCAAACAGAATCAGTTAAAGGAGAAGTACCCTTTGTATTTTTACTGGTCCCGCATGACCAGAGTAATACTTTCTTATGGACTACCGTTTTTTTTTTTTTTGGGGGGGAGGGGGGTCCTAGACCCAAATGACATAACATGCGTGTGTCCCCAAAATTTAATCTTACCAAAAAATTTATATTTATCATCATCCCTAAAAACAGCCACTGTGTTCCAGTGTGAAGAATAAACAATAAGCGCATTTGCAAGTGAAAATATAATTGTTCCTGCAGATGTGTGTTCTCATTTAGGGCTGGCTGCCTTATTCACAGCCTCTTCTTTCCCCCACCCCCAAACCGCCAATACAGTTCTAGACGTATAATCACTATGCAAATCTAGACAGCATATTTACACCAGAAACAAATGTAGCAAATTTAGAAAAATAGGTGGAGGTTTTAAGTGTTTCTTAAAGGCTTTTGTCAGGGGCAAGAGATTGAATTAAACTTTATAAAAGCTGGCTATAGAAAATAACTATTTTAGAATTTAAATAGGGCTTATAATTTAGTTCTTTTTGCCACATTTAATTTTAGCAGGAAAATGAAGCCTCCAAGACATACTCTTAAGTGAGCTCAGCGTTTGTGGACCTGTGACCATGCCCATCCCGTTTCATGCAAAATTAAAAGAAAAAGAGTGGCCGTGGTTAATTTTCAATATGAAATTGTGTAAAGGACTTTTGGGATGGAGCAACCGCAGTGGTTTGGAATGCCTACTTGCGTATGTCCTTCAAGGCCCTGGGTTACGTTCTCAAATCAAAGCAAAAACGAATTCCTTGGTTTGCCTGTTAGGGGTTGTTGCGATGGTTTGAATGAGAGATGGGAGGAGCCTCACCGGCGTCAGGTATTTGAGCACATGGTCAGTGGGTGTCGCCCTCTGGGTGATGGAGGAGCTGCCGCTTGCTGGAGGAAGCACTCATTGGGGGCGGGCGTTGAGAGTTCATAGCCACATCCACTTCCAGTTTGCTGCCTCTGCGGCCATGGCTTCCTGCCTTGATGGACCCAAACCCTCTGGAACCAGAAGCCAACAGACTGTTCATGGTGTTCTGTACAAACTCGGATGTAATCAACCCCCACATAGAGACCTGCGATCAAATAGGCATTGAGCTTTCTGCGTGATCACAACAAGTCTCTGCTGCTTGACCTACTTTTTTTTTTTCTTTTTTTTTTTTTGGTCTGTTCCAGACAGGAGCTCCCTGTAGTGCCCAGCTGTCCTGGAACTCACTCTGTAGACCAGGGGGCCTTTGAACTCATCAAAGATCCGCCTGCCTCTGCCTCTGCCTCCGCAAGTGCTAGGATTTAAGGCGTGCGCCACCACGCCTGCAACAGGCTTACTTTCTTATTGTTAATGGTGGCGAGTGGACAGAAGCAGGACATCATGAATGTTAAAGTGGGATTTGATTTTATTTTCAGACTTTTTTTAAGTTTTTTTTTTTTATTAAATTTATTTATTCCTATGTGTAATGAAGTGCTTACTGTCTTCATCAGTTTGTGCACCCGTGTCATGCATGCCGGAGGTCAGAAGAGGGGTCAGATCTCCCTGGAACTGGGTGCTCTCCTGGGACTTGGAGTTCAGACGGTTGTCTCGGCCGCCATGTGGGTGCTGGGGATCGAACCGGGTCCCTCTAGCGGGAGGAAGAGGTCGCGCTCTTAACCGCTAGGCCATCCTCCAGCCCACTTTATGTTTTAAAAGCCAGACACACTGAAGAGTCCGAGGCAGGAAGATCTGAAGGTGGTGGCCAACCTTGGCTACATAGTGGGAGGCTCTGTCTCAAAACAATAATGTGAAAAGCTAACCGTGTCAGGTTCAACTTGCTGATTACCCATTGGCATATTAGTTAACTGACAAGTAATAATCAAAACCGGGGTTGGAAGGGGAAAGAAAAGGCGCAGTTGGATGCCAGGCATTTTGCTCAGAACCTTAAGGTAACAGAGTAGATGGTAATTCTCAGCTGTGCTGTTTGAAAAACACAAAATTCCTTGTCAGAAAACAGAGCTAAATTTCCTGTCTTCCCCCACCCTCATTGCTATGACAAGCAAGTTAAGGAAGGTTTATTTTGGCTCACCATTCAAAGGTTTCATTCCATGGTCACTTGGCCCCATGCACTTGGGCAAAACATCATGGTGGCAGGAACATGAGGCAGCTGGTCACATGGCATCCGCAGTCAGGAAGCAGGAGATGCATGCTGATGCTCAGAGGACATTCTCCTCATTCAGTCTAGGACCCCACCCCACTCAACAGTACCACCCACATTTAGGATGGGTTTTCCCACCTCAGTTAATCCAACCTAGGAACTAACTCCCTCACCCTAAGCCCAGAGTCTCCAAGGTGGCTGTAGGTCCTATCAAGTGGACACTTGGAATTAGGATCATAGACTCCCTATGTATGTGTCACATGTGGCCTGTTGTTACAGGTCTCTTTGAAGTACATTCTTATGGAGCAGATGGTTAAATGTGAATCAAGGTGCATGAACATTTCTCCAGGAGGAACAGCTGGGTCGGCTAGGGCAGGAGACCCAGGGATTAGACCTCCAGCTGAGGCTGGCTGGCCTCTGCAGAGTCGCTGTGCAGGCATCTGGAGAGATACAGCCTGGAATCACTGAGCTCCTGTGGACGCTGAGACTCTTGCAGGGCTCGGTTATCTGTTCTTGTCCCAAAATAGGCCTGATGCTGTTTTGGTTTGGGTGGTTTGTTTCCAATGAGAGAAGCTTTGAAATTGGTGGCAGAGTGTTAAGATTGGATAGGTCAGCAGGTCACAGAGGCCAGTGAACCCAGTGTGTCCGGAAAGGCCAGCTCTAGAAACAGCAGTAGATTTTGGCACCCGAGGACAATCATGGGGCTCGGCCAAGGGAGGTGTCTCAGGGCTGAATGGTTTTTAGGGTCCCAGGTGGTGAAGGTGATTAGAACCTTTCCCTCCACAGGTAACCCGAGACCCATTATCCATGAAACAACTGAACCTGAACCATCCCAGAGCATCCCTGGACCACAGCTTTCCAGCCATGGCCAGGGAGAGAGATCTGGGAGACTAAGCCACAGAGGCTCTGAGCCAGGGCATTTGTAGGTCTGGGTGAAGTGCATATTCCCAAATCTGATGGAGAGATGAGGGTCTCCAAGGTATGACCACTGTCTGTGTGCAGTCCCCTCTCACCTGCCTCCCGGCCGGCCGTTGGCCACTGAAGAGAGTGTGAACAATTCTGAGAATGAATGTGCTGTTTTAGAGCACTTGTTTGAAGTGGTAGACTGCATTTGGTCACTATGGATTTATTTAAGAATACTTTGTTTTGAAGAGAAGTTGTATAAAACAAGCAGGTTTCATAAGATTACTGCTGTCATTTTTAAACTTCTATCAGGGACTTGAGAAAGACTGAGGAAGAGAGATTGAAAAGCATGTTTGAATAAGGTATGAGCTATGGGGGGTGGGGGGGATAGGTGGAGACCGGGTTTAGATTTGATAAGAAAAGAAAAGAAAGAAAGTTTACCACTATCAAAATAAATAAATAATAAATAGAAAAAAAACTTCTATCAGGAGCAAAGGGGGGAATAGAGAGTCCCAGTGATCTGTCTCTAAAGTAAGTATTTTCTGAGCTGAAGAGATGGCTCAGCATAGAGCACTGGCTGATCTTGCGGAGGACCCAGGTTCAATCCAAGCACCCACATGGGCAGCTTAAACAACCATCATAACTCCAGTTCCATGAATCCGAACACCCTCTTTGGGCCTCTAGGGGGGCATACAACAAACAGCGACATGAGTAACTTTTAACACACAGGAAGGCAATATGTTTCATACACATAAGAAAAAATTAGAATAATTTTTAGAAAACACTTTCTGTGAAAATAATTTCTTTTTGGTGGCTGGCAGGAATAAGTTTGAAGAGGAAACATGTTTTTTTTAGAGCAAAAAAAACTGGACACGTGGTATGTAAAAAAAAAACCAGGCAACAAGTATCAGCTGGGGGGCAGGGTGGGGCTCAGTGGTGGGCGTGTCTTGCATGCATAGGCTGTGTTTGATCCTCAGAACCAGAAATAAAATGTAGCATCTATAGGCAACAGCGAGGGGTAGTGAAGGTGTGGAAATCGGAGCTTTTGCATGTAGAGTGGCACGCAGGCTTCTAGCAGCACCATGGTGTTCTCCACATGGTTAAACCTAGAGTCACCACAACCCAAAAGCAATGAAAGTGTATGTCTACATAAAAAATCATACACAGGCTGGCCAATGTGGTTTGGCAAAGGCCTGGCACTCAGGAGGCTGAGGCAGGAGGATCACAACAAGTTTGAGGCAGCCTGAGATGACCCAGTCTCAAAAACAAGCAAGCAAACAGTTGTATACAAATGTTTGTTGTAGCACATGTATTCACTGTCTGATGAGCAGATAAATATAATTTGTGGTTATTCTAGTCAGCTTTCCACCATTGTTACAAAATACCCAAGATAAATAAGAAATAAGAAAGAAGTTTAAAGCCTTGGTCCCAGCACTCAGAGGCAGAGGCAGGTGGGTCTCTATGAGTTCAAAGGCACCTTGGTCACTCAGAAGGCAGGACAACCTGGGGACTGCAGGGAGACCCTTTCTCAAAAAGATGAAAAGAAAAGAAGGAAAAGGAGGGAAGGGAAGGGAGGGAAGGCGATATATAGTCTATCGGAGATAGAGAGAGAGAGAAGAGAGAGAAAAACATTATTTAGGGCGCAGCATTTTGAAGGCTCCCGTCTGCGGTCACTTGGCCCAGGTGTTCTGGGCACGTGCAGCACAGCACACCATAGTGTGAGTTCATGGCAAAGGAGGCCTGTTCATGTTAAGGCAGCTGGGCAGCAAAGAGGGGTAGGAGGGTGTCAATGGTCCCGAATGTCCCCCTTCAAGGAGGGAGACATAATATATATTCATGTGTATATAACCCATGCCTAACTTCCTGACAGTAGGTTGCACCCTCTAAAGGTGCCAGCAGCTCCCAGTGGAGCCACAGGCTGGAAGCCAAGCCTTCAACACACTGGTCTTTGAGAGACAGTCTCCATGTAAACCACAGCGGAGGTGGATCCAAGCATCGGGAAGGCAGCAGGCAGGAAGAGTAGATGGGATGCACAGCAAGTGTAGATGAACCTGGGAAGCATGCTCTGTAAAAGCGGCTAGTCACTGAGATGCATGCTGGGATCCCATCTGCCTGTATGTAGTGTCCAGATGAGCAAATATGTAGAGACAGGGTAGAGAGCTGGAGGAGTTTTTGTCAGAAGCTGGACTTGGGGGCTGGAGGATTTGGACGGAATAGAAGTGACTGCTAACGGACTTCTCGGGGTGGGGGTGGAGGAAATACTCTAAAATCAACCATGGTAAATGGCTGCACAGCTGTGAATATACAACAAACCATTGAAACGTGACTTTAAATGGATGAGTTATGCAGTGCATGAATTATAGTCCAGTGAAGCTGTCTTTAGCTTTTAAAATAGCCTTCCACTATCTTGGCTGCCTTGTTTCCTGGAGGCCTTGCTGGCGGCTGCCGCTTTGGACTATAAAGCTTGGGTGAAGTCTTGTGTGGGCCTCGTGTCTGAAGTCCAGTATGATGAGGACTGTTGTATTTTGTTTTTTAAGAATTCTTAAGGAATTATTGCTTAACTAAGCCTGGAATTGCAGCCCAGTAGCGTCGCAGCAGGAATGCACCATCTGTGCTGATAGTTGAATGGTCTGCTCCAATGGAACATTTTTTATTATCACAACAACATTTCAGTGCAAATCGTACAGGCTTGATATTTTTTTTTTAAGTTTTTTAAAAATACTGTGTGCGGAGGCCGGGCGTGGTGGCACACGCCTTTAGGCGGCCTTGGGAGGCAGAGGCAGCGGATCTTTGTAAGTGCAGCCAGCCTGTCTACAGAGTGAGTTCCAGGACAGCTGGGGCTACAGGGAGACCCTGTCCTCGAAAAGACAAAAATAAAAATAAAAAATAAAAAATAAAAAACTCAAATAAAAATATCTGTGTGCATGTGGAGGCCAGAGGTCAGTGATAGAGCGTCGCCCTCAGTCTCTGTCTACCTTACTGAGATAAGGTCTCTCACTGTTCATCTACATGAGAGGGACATGAAGCCCCAGAGGTCCCCTGTGTCCACTTCCTGCACACCAGGGTTACAGGAATGCATCTTTTCTTCCAGCCAGGTTTTTTTTTAGTTTTTTTAATATTTATTTATTATTTTAGGTGTATGAGTGTTTTGTCTGTGTGATGTAAGTGCATCATGCGTGTGCAACGCCCACATAGGCCTAAAAAGGGCATTGGGATTCGCCTGGAACTGGAGGAAGAGTTATTAGCTGCCATGTGGAACTAGGACCGAACCAGGTCTTCTGCAAGAGCAGCAGTTGCTCTTAACCACTGAGCCCTCTACGCTACTTACTGCCCGAGGAGAGGGCTGAGTGGTTTTTCTTTTGTTGGGTTGCCGGAGAAGCAAACCCCGTCCCTGGGGTTACAAGGCAGCAGCTTCCTCCTGAGCCATCCAATCAGCCCCAAACATGCTTTATGAAGTGTATATTTAGGTGATAGCCCATGTGTCTTCACTGTTTGTTGAAGCCAACTACTCAAGAGGCATTTGGAGTGGGCTTCCTTCTCTCCAGTCTTTGCCTAGGCCATTTTGTTAGCTCCATTTTCTATCCCTTGACAAACTCTAAACAGACCCTGCAGAGGTGACCTCCAGCTGTCAGAAGGTCAGTCCAGTCTGCCCTAACTCCCATCCTCTACCCCTAGGAGTCTCATCTCTTCCTCCCTCTGACAATAAGGTGGTTATGTGTCTCACCGTGTCTCTCCTCCCTCTTTGGGCCTGGCTTCTTGGGGCTGAGCACTGGGGCTGGGTGAGGACAGGTGTCCTTTGCCTTACTGCCCACAGTTTACCATTTCCTACAAAATCTTTGTTGGNTATATATATATATATATATATATATATTTAAATTAAATGTTTATTAATAATTTAAATGTTTATTAATTATTTAAATGTTTATTAATTAAAATGTTAAATATATTTAACTGTATAAAAGAGTGATTCTTAGGAATTTTTATCATGCCTAGCTCACTGAAATTTCTTCAGATTTACTCCATGTTGCCCTGTCCTTTTTCCCTAAACTTTACCTTTAGTAAATAAACCTCGAACAAGGGGCATCTCTTTAATGAGTGTGATGTAGTTATGTCCTCATATTTATAAGCATAAATCTGAGTTAAATTCTCAGTAACAGTCCTTCAGAAAAGGCATCATAGTTGAAGCACAGTAAAATTACATAATATCTTATCTTTGGCAAATTTCACTTCAACCCACTGTAAAATCAGAATATTTGATATTTTTATAAAGAAACTCAGCAGGATATATGAGGATTAAAAAAGAAATCAGCACCATACCTGCACTGGGCTAGAGCCCTGCAAAGATTAGTCTCATTTCAGTAATGCTAATTTACTAGTGGGTACCAAGTGACACTGTAAAAATTCTACACCAGGGTTTCTCACAGCAAGTTTTAAGGTTAAGAAGTTAATGTGGAGTAACTGAAAAGTTTTAGACTGTAGTTAATAAACTCACACTTGTCATGTTAGCCAGTAAAGTTTGAGAACGCCTCAGAATAAAGATATAATGAAATAGTAATTTTAAAATATCAATCCATGTCACTCTACACTTAATATGTGTATTTTTAAATTTATTATTTCTATGACAACTTTTATGGACACATTTGACATTCTTTTGGTAGAGAAGCTATGAGACAACGTGTTACATTAGACAAACTTTTTATAGACAAGTCTGGAGTCAATAGAGAGCAATTCTTTCCAAATATTTGTAACCAGTTATTGGTAGACTTAAACATAATTACTATCAGTATCATAGTGAAATCTTATAAGAGATCTTCTAAAGTTTGCAGATACAGATGAAGTTTGAGAGTTTTATCCTATTACTCTGTAGGAATTTACATAATGGACTTCACAAGTGAAAGGGCAAGTTATTAGTAAGATAATGTTTACTGAGTGACAAATAGAACATCATATTATATTTTAAATTAAGAGACTATCGTAAAGCAAATATGCACCTTAATATACTAATCTTTGTAACCAAAAAATCATAGAGAAAATAAAACATTCATGACAATAGTGTAAGTAAAGACAAACTACTGGTGACAAAATCAACATATTTAAAAGGTAATCTCTATAATATCTTCCTGTTTCAGTAACAAAATATGCTACCTAATTATTTAATAATCTATTTAATGATAACAAGATCATGATAAAGTATATGAACAAAGGATGAAGAGAAATATTCCTGTTCACAGTATTTACTACTCCTAAAATATATAACAAATAAAGCTTTAAAATGAACTCATTTTATACTTAAAGAATTTTCACAAACTCTCATTTCAGCTATAAAACATTGAAATTCAGAAATTCCGTCTACAAAATTCAGTCTTTGAATGGCTGTACTGAGAGTGAATCCCTGATTTCTCATTTAAGTGAAGAATCCTTTGTAACTCTTCATTCCTTATATTTTCCCATAACACAGACCTATATATTCACTAGCCTTGTGGGCAGGTGTGTGGCCTTTTATGTCTCCTGAATCTATTGCATGCCAAACAAACTTGGCTCTTCTTACTCTGATCCATACACACACCAATTTCTACTCTCTCCACTTCATGTTTCCACTGCTTAGTTAAACAAAACAAAATACCATTTGATACTGCTCTTACTCTCATCCTTCACCTACAAAGATCAACAAGTCTCAGAGTGTCTATGTCCAAAATACAACTGAATCTTTCAATTTTGGATTGGTGTACTTGTCTGAGATTCTGATTTTTATTAGCTGGCTCGTGGCAGCAATATTCCAATGATTCTCTATGCCTGCATTTAACACTGTACAAATCACTTAAAAATATTTATAGCCTAGCATGATGATGCCACTTTTACTACCAGCCATCAAGTAAGAGCATGCAGATCTCTTTCATATCAAGGCTAGCCTGTTCTAACTAGCATGTTATAGGCCAGCTAGGGCTAAAGGGAGACTATAAAAAATGCTAATAATAGCCTGGCATGGTGGTGCACGCCTTTAATCCTAGCACTTGGGAGGCAGAGGCAGGTGAGTTCAAGGCCAGCCTGGTCTACAGAGTGAGTTCCAGGATAGCTGGGGCTACAGGGAGACCCTGTCTCAAAAAAAAAAGACAAAAAGGACCAAAACAAACAAAAAAGTTATTAAAAAAATGATAATAGCTAAAAAATGGAAACAACCTAAATGTCCCTCAGCAGACAAATGGCTAATGAAAATGTAGTATCTTTACACAATGGAGTTCTAATCAATGGTAAAGAAAGAAAAAATCATGAAATTCATAGGTAAATGGATGGAACAGAACTAATATACTAAGGGAAGTGACACAGTCTCAGAAAAAAAAAAGTGCAATATGTTCTTTCTTGCTTTTGGATCTTAGTACCAAATCCTTACATGTGAGTCCATATACTGATGCAGGACCCAGGAAAATGGAAAGGAAACATGGGATTACAGGTTAAAGAAAGAGCTCAAGAGAGGGGAAACAGATGTTGCTACGATAGAATGGGAAAAATGGGGGTATTTAACTGGAAAGGGCTGAGGAAAAGAAGCCTGAGGATAAAGGGGAAGAAGGAGCTTGAGCAGGTGAATAATAAGATATAGTTAAATTACCCTCACTTTCTCCTTGACAGAGACATGAGGGTAAGGACAAAGAAGGAGTTTGAGAGTGTGACTGATAAGAGACAAGTACTATCAAGGAGGAAATGAGGGCAATTTAACTGGGGAGGGAGAAATGAGATACCGCAGGCAGAGACAGAGAACAGATCAAGTCTAGGTGTTGTGACAAACCACAGGGAAATGTATTACTTCAAATCATACTGAAAAAAATGTTCATGAAATATTTGAACAGGAGTGCTAGGATTAAAGGCATGCACCACCATGCCCAGCTATAATTCTTTTATAGTTGTTAAAATGATACTTTAGGCTAGGGATATGTCTACCTTGTGAAATTGTCTAAGATCTATGGCCTCTCCAGATGTGTGCATCTGGCTATGTTAACAATACCATACATCAGTTTCATCCCACTGAGTGAGCTTTAGGTCTCATTGGGTAGCCATTGGTTTCCTGCAAGATAGAATTGCTGCTATTGCACTGATGTTATACACTTTGCTGGAAATTGATATGGATATTTGGTTTTGAAACTGGTTTGGGGCCATCTATTGATGACCTCTCTTAGTGGCTTGTATAGTGCTCTCCACAGCTAGCCTTCCTGGATGGTGGCTTCCAGATCAGATCCAGCTCCACTGCTCCAGATCCAGTGTCTGATGGTGGTCTTGTCTTCAGGTTCTGATAGGCAATCAATTACAGCCTTTATAATTTTGAGAATCTCTTTGACTACCCTGACTAAGGACTTAAAGTAAGTTTCTCATCTTTGCATATGGACTGATGTAGAGGAATTTCATGTGTGGGGGGGGGCAGTGGAGGGGAGTAATTTGTCAAAGTGATTCTTTTTGTTAGCTTCTTTTTTTTACTTTTATTTGTTTATTTTTTAAAGTGATTCTACCATATAATAGCACAGTTGTTTTCAGATAACATTGATGTTACTCAGTTTGCTGTACAATTAGGTAATTGGTGCATTTTTTTGAAGTGAGCCAAATTATTAAGCATAAGCAATGAATGTAAGTAACATTCATGTAAATCCAATTTGCAAGTATATGCAAATTTTGAACAACCCAAGGTTCCCATAGTCCAGTTGGAGAAGCTTGTATGCACAAGCATGTTGATCAAATAGGAGCTCAGTCTATATTGCTGTAGTTTCACGATTCACCCCAATCTCTCTGCAGCCCTTACACCACTTTTTTTTTTTTAATTTTTGATGCAAAAGTTTCCTGTTTCAGTCTTTGTAACCTCCTTTTATTGTTTTTGTTGTTCCTCTAATTTGTATCACTCCAAAATATGGTATATATATCAGGCCCCACAGATACCAAAATTTTGGAAAAAACAAAACCAGAAGCCTATTAACTAATACAGGTAACTAAGAAAAACAAACTGAACTGGGCTGGAGAATTGGCCTAGCGGTGAAGAAGCGCCGAGTCCGCTCTTAACAGAGGACCCCGGGTTCGATCCCCGTACCACATGTCCGGCCGAGAGAAACGTCTGAAACTCCAATTCAGGAGAACTCCAATTCAGGGAATCCGACGCCTTCTCATCGACCTCGCGGTCGCATTGCAAGACCGGGTGCACAAATAATGCATGGGAACAGTAATTATAAACAACAGAAATAAATTAAAAAAAAATTGTTAATAAAAAAAAAAAAACGTTGGTATGGCTTTACTATATACACAATGGAGTTCTATGCAGTGGTGGTAAAGAAAGGCAGACCATCATGAAATTGCATGGTTAAATGAATGGAAACCTAGAAATATTATTGTTACTGTGAGTTAGTCACAAGTTGCACGAAGGAGAAAAACAAGAGAAAGAAGAGAAACATAATGGATCCTTCATCTGTGATTGATGATAACCAACCCATAGAGTACCTAGTTGTATTTGTAAGGCAATAATCTGAGCAATTAATGTTATACTATATGATCTGAAAACAACTGGGCTCTTATATTGTGAATCACTAGACAGGTTCTAGAACTAATCTACCATTTATTTCCAGACAATGTATTTTTGGTATAGGAGGTTGGGATGTATATACATTTTAGAGTTAAACATTTTCTTATCCCACTGGTCTGGTTGAGGACACTTAGGGTGTTTCCATCTCTTTGCTATTGGACAAGAGCTTGCCAATTTAAACATGGATATGAATGCATATCTGCAGTGGATGACTCTTGTGGGTTTCTATTCCAGGGCAGTGGTATGACTGGGTCAGGTGGGGTGGTAGGTTGTTTTCATTTCTTGTTAAGCAGGTTCTCTACACTTCATTTACATAGGGGTTGCTGAGTTTGCAATCCAAAGCAGCGAATGAGTGTTCCCCATTGCCTACAACCTCTCCAACATTTGGTGTCATTTGATTTCCTAAACTTAGCCAGTCTTACCAGGCAATGTGAAACCTTAAGCTGGTTTTAATATTCACTTCCTTAATTATTAGTGGACATTGACTCCTTATCTGAGAAGTTTTTATCGCCATCCTAAATTCTTCATTTGTGAAATCTATGTCTATTCAGCTCTTTCTTTAATCCAGTTTTTCATAGAGTCATTTTTTTCTTGCTCCTTTTCTTTTTTTTTTTTGTAGTAATTATATTCTGGATGTTAATTCTCTGTCAGATGTAAAATGGGGGGGATGTATTACTGGTGACGGTTTCCTCCCACTCTTCGGTTTTCTATATAGCTCTTATCCCAATATTCTATTCGCTTTTCTTTCCTTTAATCACAGCATTATTTGAATATGGGACCAACTAGTTAGAAAAGATATTTGGAAGCATTGTTTACATTTTTTAATATTTTTTGATTGCCTTTTGCTTGTATTTCAGATATCATTTTTTTTTCGATTTAGGCCATATTCCATTTTCTCTTCCCTCCAACAAACCACCAGATAATGATTCTGCCCCTGCATTTTTCACTCAGTCTTTTTTTATGTGTAGGGAATTCACATTTTTTTCTACATTAATTTTATTATTACTCTAAAATACGGATACATAATCTCTCCATCCAGTATATAAAGTAATTACAGAGTCTGAAAATAAGTGGTGGGTGGATTATAGAGCTGCTTGAGAGATTTACATTTATAACTAAACCTAATTGTTTTCAGATTAAAAGAAAATATTGCAATAATGTAGCTGCATTTATTAGGGATTTGGTTTTAGCACCACAAATGAGGGAAGCCGTTCACTGTTTGCCTTTTCTGGGACTGTGTTACTTCCTTAGCGTGTTGGCTTCGAGTTCCATCCACTTACTTGCATACTCCATGTGATGTCATATTTGCTTCACACAGGAATGTGTATTCATTGTGTAGATGTACCATCTTTTTGTCATCCACTTGTCGTTGCGGGCATTTGGGTGGTTCAAACTCTTGCTTTGTAAATAGAGCAGCAATGAACTGGATTGTGCATGTCTATTGTGGTAGGATGAGGTCTTTGGTGTATATGGACTCGCAACCGGCGAAGCGTGTGGTCTGGACGGGGTCAGGTGGTAGGCTCCCTTTTGAGTCTTTTAAGGGTTCTCCACATGCTTTCCATAATTGTGTAAGTTTACATTCCACCATCAGTAGATGATTGTTCCCCTTTCCCCACAACCTCCAGGCATGGTGTCTTTTGTTTTCTCGATTTTAGTAGTATATCAGAGTGAGATCGATCTCTGAGTATTGCGTTTTTACATTGTATTTCATTAATTATTTAATGATGACTTTTTTTTGGTCTTTTGGAAGGTGAAGGGTCTCTCTGTCGCCCCAAATGTCCTGGAACTCACTCTCGTAGACCAAAGCGGCCTGGAACTCACAAAGATCTTTGCCTGCCTCTGCCTCCTAGTGCTCGGATTAAAGGCGTTTGCCACCTCCACAAGCAATGATGAACATTTTTTAAAAATGTCTCTCAGCCATCTTTAATTCTTTATTTTTTTTTTTTTTTTTTTTTTTTTTTTTTTTTTTTTTTTTTTTCATTTTTTTTTTCTTTGGCTTTTGAGAGTTTTTATTTGAATCTTAATGCTCTGTCAAATGTATGCTTCCCACTCTATGGGTTTCTTCTTCATTTACTTGATTGTTCTTTCACTGTACAGAAGCTTTGAGTTTGACGCTTTAGGTCCCATTTGTAATGTTGCCCTTACTTCCTGTCAGCTGCGTCTTGAATAGAAAAGTTCTATTTCTTAAACTATGTTTTGTAGGGTGTTGAAACTTTTTTTCTTATCACTTCAGTGTTTCAGGTTTACATTCAGATCATTGATCTGTTGAAGCTATTTTCGTACAGGGTGAGAGGTACGGATTAATTTCATCTTCTACAAATGGGGCTGATTCCAATTTTGCCCAGTAACTATTTGCTGAAGATTTTATCCTTCCTCCACTGAGGGTTTTTTTTTTTCCCTTTGTCCAAATATGAGGTGGCTGAACTTTATGAGCTTCCAGTTTGGATCTTCAATTTGTTCCATTGGTGAATGGATCTGTTTTTGTTGACAGTCCCCCCAGGCCTGACTTATGAATATGCCCTGTAATATAGTTTGAAGTCTGGTAGACAATACCCCCTTTCTATTGCACTTTTACTTCAGGGTTGTTTTAGCTATTAGGGTCTTTTGTTTTCTCCATATGAATTTAAGGCTTTTTCCTCCCAAGTCTGTGAAGACGCTCATGGGGATTTTTTTGAGATTACCATTGAATCTGTTTATACCCGTATTTGGGTTAAAATGGACATTTTTGCTGGGTTTTGGTGGGCATACGCATTTAATACTAGCAATTGGGAGGCAGAGGCAGGAGGATTCTTTGTGAGTTCAAGGCCAGCCTGGTCTACAGAGTGGGTTCAGGGACATGAGGTACAGGAGAACACTGTCTCAAAAAGACAAAAATGGACATTTTTCTATATTCCTTTTTCCTATTCATGGGCATGGGAGGTCTTCCATCTTTGCTTCATTTTTCAATCTCAATTTTTCAAGGGTTTAATTTTTTGTAGAGGTCTTTGGTTTATTTGGTTAGGTATGTTCCCATGTATTTTATTACTTTTGAGGTTATTGAGAGTGGGAAAATCTTCTTACATTCATTCTCCAGTTGCTTATTTGTTGGTGTAAAGAAAGGCTACTTATTTTTAGGTATACTTTTGTATCTGACCACTTTACTGAAACTCTTATCAGTTCTAGAGGTTTTCTGATGGAGTTTTTAAACATCTTTAGGTTTTAAAACGTATCATATCATCTTGCAAAAAGGGATAGCTTAACTTCTTTTAACTTCTTCTTTTCTGATCAGTATTTCCTTTAATTTCCTTCTTATTCATTGCCTTAGCAAGTGTTTGGAGCACTACGCTTGCCGCGGCGTGGTACTCGGGGCGACTGATGGGTTCCCCCCTGTGTGGATAGCTTTAGTGTCACATTGCCAAACTTGGTTTGCGGGAGCCTCAATTGGGGAACTGGTTCCATTGGCGTGGACTGCCTTGTGGCCACATCTGTGGAGTATTGTCTTGATTGTTGGGCAATGTGGGAGGGACCCGTCATTATGGGTGGTGCACCCTGGGCAGGTTGTTGTGTTGTATAAGAGGCAGGTGGGCCACGGGGCCAGGGTTTTGCAAGGCCAGTTAAAGTCATTTCTCCTGGCCCTGTGCTCCGCTCCTGCCTCCAGGTACCTGCCCTGAGCTCCTGCCTTGGGCTCCATAATTGATGAGTTGTGACCCAGGAGATGTAATGTGAATAAACCCTCTCCTCCCCAAGTTGTGCGTTCATCAGAGTGTTTGTCACAGCATGGAGGACAAACTAGAACACTTCCTTTGAAGAAAATGATTCCAATTGTCCTCCATTTAGGATAATCTTGGCAGTGGGTTTGCTACATAGACTGGCTTTGGGGCATGTTGAGGAATGTTGTCTTCAGTCCAACTCCCTCTAGTACTTTAAACATTAGGAGATGCTTTATCTTTTCAAAGGCTTTTATGCATCAGTTGCGATGGTTGTGTGGTTTTGTCTTTCAGCCCATTCATGCTGTTTATGATATTTATTATTACGTATTTTGAACCATCCCTGCATCTTGCTATGAATCCAACTTGACCATAATGGATGAACTTTCGGATGGTGATTGTATGCAATTTGCAAGCATTTTGTTAAGAATCTTTGCACTATGTTCATTAATGAGATGGGTCTATAGCTTTCTTTTTTGCTTTATCTTGCTTTTGGTTGTGGTAATAGAGTGATGCTTGTTTCATAGAAGGAGTTTGGGAGCGTTCCTTCTGTTTGTATCCTTCTGAACTGTTTGAGTACACAGCAATGGTTGTAAGGGCTCTTTAAATGTTTTATAGAATTCTGCTGAAAACATCTGGACCAGGCTTTTTTAAAATTTTGGAGTTTTAGTTTTTTACCAACGCCGTTTTCAGTTTCCTCAAATCTTATGGGTCTGTTTAATCTGTCCATCTCTTCTTGATTAAGCTTGTTGGCTTCCAGGATTTCAGATATTTCATCCATTTTTCTTAGGTTTTCAAATTTAATAGAGGTAGTATAGGTTTTTGAAAGTATTCCTGTATGATGTTTATTTCTTTTCTTGTCTATTTGATATTACCCTTTAATCATGAGTACTATTGATTTGGAGTTGCGAATGTTTAAGCTAGCGTGTGAGTGAAAATGCTTTCAATTTCCTTACTTTTTATGGGAAATCACTTGTCATTCCATTCTTTATCCTAACACCGTGTCAGTTGTAAAGTACTAAGTTCACCATGCTGGACATGATAGAGTGATAGTGGACATGGTAACATTTTTTTCACTTGTAGCCTGACATCACAGAATATTTGGAAGAGAATGGTCTGGTATTGCCATTATAACCTTCTGTTATATACTTTAGTTAAGGGGTTAGACACTGCATTGGCTTTATACTTTTATGTATTTTTCAGACCTACAATGAATATGTTTGCAGAGACACAAATTAAATTTCATTTTCAAAAGAAAAAAAAGCTCAGCTAAGGACAGTGGCCCTTTTGCAATCCTTAGCATTGAAGGTTGACATTAAAATTTTAATTTCAGCAAAGGAGGAAGGAAGGGAAAGTGAGGTAAGGAAGGAAGGCAGGAAGGGAAGGAAGGAGAAAGAAAGAACAAAAAAGGGATAGAGAGCGCAGTAAAGCAAGAGTGCAGAGACACAAAAGATGAGTAGAGAGAGAGAATAAAGACATAAAGCCAAAATTTTTAAACTGGACAAAACTTTACTAAACACTATTTTTACTACTAAACGATGATGATCTTAAAGTTTGCATATTGTAGACCTACAGTAATTTCTTAATAGTTATAGATTTAACACTGTAAAAATGTTAAACACTGTTTTACAGTATTATATCTATAACTATTGTGTGTAGTAAACTAACATTGAATGAATGTTTTTTCATCTATATATTGATGAGATTTCACAGAAATGCAGGGAAGGAAATATGACAGCTATTTTTAGAATAATATGTATATACATATATATATTATATATATATCTATCCTATATATATACATTAGTTTTTTTATGTGTATGAGTACTGTGCATGTAGGTTCAATGCATCCATGTCATGCCAAATGCCGCGAGAGGTCTTGCAAAAGAGGGTGTGGGATTCCCCTGGAATGGAGTTTAAAGACAGTTCTTACGCTGCATGTGGGGCTGGGAATCAAACTGGGTCCTCTGAAAGAGTAGTTGATGCTCTTAAACACTGAGCAATATCTCCAACCCAAATATATTCTAAAGAGGAAAATGATCTTCTCTCTCTCTCTCTCTCTCTCGCTCTCTCTAGATACTTATATGTGATATATATATATATATCGATAGATAGATAGATAAAATGTTTATTAATAATTTATAATGTTTATTAATTATTTAAAATGTTGATAATTAAAACTGTTAAAATCGTTTTTTATATTTTAACTGTATAAAAGAGTGATTCTTAGGAATTTTTATCATGCCTAGCTCACTGAAATTTCTTCAGATTTACTCCATGTTGCCCTGTCCTTTTTCCCTAAACTTTACCTTTAGTAAATAAACCTCGAACAAGGGGCATCTCTTTAATGAGTGTGATGTAGTTATGTCCTCATATTTATAAGCATAAATCTGAGTTAAATTCTCAGTAACAGTCCTTCAGAAAAGGCATCATAGTTGAAGCACAGTAAAATTACATAATATCTTATCTTTGGCAAATTTCACTTCACCCACTGTAAAACTCAGCATATTTGATATTTTATAAAGAAACTCAGCAGGATATATGAGGATTAAAAAAGAAATCAGCACCATACCTGCACTGGGCTAGAGCTCTGCAAAGATTAGTCTCATTTCAGTAATGCTAATTTACTAGTGGGTACCAAGTGACACTGTAAAAATTCTACACCAGGGTTTCTCACAGCAAGTTTTAAGGTTAAGAAGTTAATGTGGAGTAACTGAAAAGTTTTAGACTGTAGTTAATAAACTCACACTTGTCATGTTAGCCAGTAAAGTTTGAGAACGCCTCAGAATAAAGAATTCTGAAATGTATTTTAAAAGCTCAATTCCATGTCACTCTACACTTAATATGCTGATTTTTAAATTTATTATTTCTCTGACACATTTTATGGACACATTTGGACTTTTCTTTTGGTTAGAGATAGCTATGAGGACAACGTGGTACATTAGATCAAATCTCTAACGTTTTGTATTAGACAAAGTTGGAGTCAATAGAAGAGCAATTCTTGCCAAATATGTGGTAACCCGTTTATTGGTAGAACTTTCAAACATAAGTACGATCAGTTATTCCATAGTGAAAGGTAGAAGAGATCGTCGAAGTTTGAAGATACAGATGATGTTTGAGAGTTTTATGTCCGATCGACGCGGTAGGATTGACATAATGGACTGCACAGTTGAAAGTGGCAGTTGATAGGAAGGAGAATGTGAGGAGTGACAAAGAGACCCCCGAGTAGATTTAAAGGAAGAGGGACTATCGTGGAAAGCAACTAGGCACCTAAGATACTAATGCGGGTGTAAACCAAACAATCTCAGATGAGGAATAAGAAACACAAGGCAGGACAAGAGGGGAAGGAAAGACCAAACTACTGGGGACAAAAGTAAAAATATGTAAAAGGTATATCGAGAAGCGCTTCCTGTTCAGTAACAAAATAGCTACCAATGAGTGTAATAATCGAGTAAGGAGAACAACAGAGCCTGAGAAAGTATAGGAACACAAGAGGAAGAGAAAGATTTCCTGTGTCCACCGTATATGACTACTCCTAAAAGATATTAAACAAAACAGCTTTAAAGTAGTGAACATTTTCTACTTAAAGAATTTTCACAAACTCTCATTTCAGCTATAATTTATTATTAATTTTATTTATTTCTGTATGTGTATGAATGTACTGTCTGCATGCAGGTCTGTGCACCCGTGTCGTGCAACGCCGCGGAGGTCAGAAGAGGGTCTCGGATTCCCCTGGAATTGGAGTTCTCCTGGAATTGGAGTTTCAGACGGTTCTCGGCCGCCATGTGGGTGCTGGGGATCGAACCCGGGTCCTCTGTAAGAGCGGTCGGCGCTCTTAACCGCTAGGCCATCTCTCCAGCCCTTCAAAGTGATTCTTAAAGACCTGATTAGACAGTAGGGCTTCAACTGGTTTTGTTTTGGCTGAACTTCTTCTTTAAGACCTGAAGTAGTTTTAACAAAAAAGAAAACTCATTTTGCAAACTACATGACGTGTAAAAGACTGTGATTACTCTATTGATAATATTGTTACAAAAATGAAGCAACTAATTCTCTGTAGGATCTGACATTATCAAGCAAAAATGGAATAGTTTATCTGTATTTCCACAGAAAAAAATAGATACCTTTCAGAGTAGGAACAAAATAGGGCTTTTCAAATAGAATGAAGAAATTATTTAAAGGAAAAGAGCCATTTAACACCACAAGATAACTAGGAAATTCATAGTGATTGACAAAGTTTGTGACAAAGATCACAACATACAATATAATTGAGCTTGGTACGTGGGGCCAATTACTGAAACAGTTTATACAATAGTTTAAACATGAAAGCTCTAATCTTATATTCTAAAAATTCATGTTTATATTTTTAAACCAAGAGCAGTATTTGAAGGGTGTTTGATCCATAGAAATTCAGGCTTCAGACAGCTGCTGCACTGGAAGTGAGGTTGGCACTTGGCAAGTGGGATGTCATTAAGCTCAAAAGCTTCTGTACAGTGACAGAAACAGGGAAGTGAAGAGAAAACCTACAGAGTGGGAGGAAACCTTCACCAGTGATACATCCGACAGAGCATTGACTTCAGAATATATAAACTAACCAAAAAAACAAAGAAGTATGATAGGCATGGTGGCATCGACTTTTAATCCTAACACTTGGGAGGCAGAGAAAGGTAGATCTCTGTGAGTTCAAAGCTGGCCTGGTCTATACAGAGAGTTCCCTGACAGCCAGAGCTACAAGAAGACCCTGTATCAAAAAGGAAAAGAAAAGAAAAAAGAACAAAACAAATGAATCACTCAAAAGAGTAAGAGCTGAAAAAAAAAAACCCACAAATGAGGAAATAAAGATGGCTGAGAGACATCTTAAAAAAATGTTCAATACCACTAATAATTAATTAAGGAAATGCAAATTATAACAACTTCAAGATATAAACTCACCATGATAAGACTGACTAGGATCAAGAAAACAAGTGACACCAAATGCTGGAAAAGTTTTGGGGAAAGGAGAACACTCATCCACTGCTAGTGGGAATGTAAATTCATGCAACCACTATGGAAAGCAGTATGGCAAACTCTGAAGAGAATCAAAATGTGCTCACCACCTACTCAGCCATAACACTCTTACTCATCCTACCACAGAGATGCATGCACAGCCATGTTCATTGCAGCTCTCTTCATAATAGCAAATAGCTGGAACCAACCCAAATGCCCCTCACCCAGTGAGTGGATAGAGAAAATGTGGTACATTTACACAGTGGAGTTCTATGCAGCTCTAAAGAAAGATGGCGTCAGCCGGGCCTGATGGTGCACGCCTTTAATCCTAGCACTCAGAGGGCAGAGGCAGGCAGATCTCTGTGAGTTCAAGGCCAGCCTGGTCTACAGAGCAAGTTCCAGGACAGCTGGGGCTACAGGGAGACCCTTTCTCAAAAAGACCGAAAAAAAATAAAAGAAAGAAAGAGAAAGATGGCACCATGAACTTTGCAGGTAAATGGATGAAACTAGAAGATATTATGCTAAGTGAAGTAGCACAGTCCCAGAAAAGCAAAGAATGAATGGTATCCCTCATTTGTAGATGCTAGCACTGAGTTGTAAGGCAAAATGAGAAACATGATTACATAAACCTTTCTCTGAATGCAACTGTGCTCTGACAATGTAAATTCCTTTAAAGCTCTAGAATTAACCCTCTACTTATTTTTAGACTTTGTAATCTTGGTATATGGGTGAAGGATATGTAGGCATAATCTAGAGTAATATACATTTAAAAAGGAAAAATGTGAATACTGAAATATTATATAGAAAGGACAGTTTGTGTACAGATGATATAATTTTAGTATAATTGTGACATATATCTTCAAGCAATACAGTTTGGAGGGAACAGCAATAGCAGTGGAACTGGGGCAGGGAACCAACTGAAACAGTAAAGTTCCCCCAAGAACAATAATCCTTTGCTTTGAAAAACTTTGAAAAGAATCAGAAAAAAATATGGCAGGGTGCATGAACTCAGGTGGGGAAGGGAGCATGGAAGGGGAGATGAGTCTAGATTGGACTGACAAATGATGTATGAAATGCACAAAACTTCAATAAAAATGTTAAAGTAAATAAATAATATTATTT
>VZQC01003661.1:317253-391452 GCA_009823505.1 Rhizomys pruinosus
ATGTATGGAACTGGAAGATATTATGCTACGTGAAGTAGCACAGTCCCAGAAAAGCAAAGTATGAATGGTATCCTCATTTGTAGATGCTAGCACTGAGTGTAAGGCAAAATGAGAAACATGATTACATAAACCTTTCTCTGAACGCAACTGTGCTCTTACAATGTAAATTCCATTTAACGCTCCGAATTAACCCTCTACTTATTTTTAGACTTAGAATCTTGGTATATGGTGAAGGGTATGTGTGCATATCTAAGTTAATATACATTTAAAAAAGGAAAATGGACTACGACATATTATATAGAAAGGAACGTTTGTTTACAGATGATATAATTTTAGTATAATGGGATCTATATATATTATATATATATCATATATCTATATATATATATATGATACAGATTAGATGGAACAACAACAGGAATTAGGACAGGGAACTGACTGTCACATTAAAGTTCCCCCAAGGACAATAATCCTCTGCTTTGAAAAAAACTTTATAAAGAATCAGAAAAAGATACAGAGCAGGGATGGCAGAGAGCATGAACTCTGGTGGGGTGGGGAGCATGGAACACAAAATAAGTCTAGATTGGACTGATAAATGATATATGAAATGCACATAACTTCAATAAAAATGTTAAAAAATAAACTGAGGCTTCATTATGACAGGTACAAAGGAACAAGATCAGCTATAAGGAAAAAGGAACATAAAAATCAAAAAGCTTCTCACAACTGATTAAACAAGAGAAAATTACCTCTAAACTAAAGCAGGGATATTAGATATTGGTAAAGGTATGACTGGATTGATGAAACAACCATGAAACAGAACTAGAATCCTTCTTATTTTTTGAGAATTTCATACAAAAGAACTGTACTTACCTTGTTTCTTTCCCTCCCTATTCCATCTCCAACATTACCCACATTGCCCATAATTCCCCCTGAATTATGTGATTAAATTACCTATCAGGTTGACATCTTTGATCCACCTGGCGTTGGTTTTTGTACAGGGTGAGATTTAGGGGTTTAATTTTATTCTTCTACAAATGATGATCCAGTTTTGCCAGCACCATTTGATGAAGATGCTATCCTTCCTCCATTGAGATTATTTTTTTGCCCCTTTGTCAAGTATGAGTTGGCTGAAATTGTATGAGCTCAAGTTTGGATCTTCAATTTTGTTCCATTGATCAACGGGTCTGTTTCTCTGCAAGTACCAGGCTCTCTTTATGACTATGGCCCTGTAATATAGTTTGAAGTCTGGTAGAGCAATCACCCCTATATTGCATTTTTCACTCAGGGTTGCTTTAGCTATTTAGGATCTTTTTTGTTTCACATAAATTTAAGGATTTTTTTTCCAGGTATGTGAAGAAACTCAGAAGGATTTTGATTGGGATGTTTTTTGACTCTGTATATCAATTTGGGTAAAGTGGACATTTTTACCATATTAATTTTTCCAACTCATGAGTATGGGAGGACTTTCCATATTTTGATGTCATTTTCAATCTTCTTCAGGGATTTAAAATTTTTGTTGTAGAACTTTTTTGTATCTTTGGTTAGGTTTGTTCCCAAGTATTTTAGTTTTTTTTTTTTTGAGGCTATTGTGAGTGGGAAGGTCTTCTTATATTCCTTCTCCCCTTGTTTATTGTTTGTGTAAAGAAAGGCTACTGACTTTTCTAGGTTAATTTTGTACACTCCCACTTTACTGAAACTCTTAATCATTTCTAGAACTTTTCTGGTGGACTTTTTAGCATCCCTTAGGTAAACATATCATATCATCTACAAAAAGGGACTGCTTAGCTTCCTCTTTTCTGATTAGTACTCCCTTAATTTCCTTCTATTTTTTTATCACCCTAGCAAGTGTTTCAAGCACTATGTGGAAGAGGATGGCTATAATGGGCAGCCTTGCTGGGTTCCCACCTTTAAGGGAAATGGCTCTAATTTTTCTCCATTTAGGATGATGTTGGCAGTAGGTTTCCTATATATGGCTTTGTCCTGTTGAAGAATGTTCCCTTCAGTCCAATTCCATCTAGGACTTTAAACATGAAAGGGTGCTGGATCTTGTCAAAGGCTTTTCCTGCATCAATTGAGATAATCCTGTGGATTTTCTCCTTCAGTTCATTTAAGTATTTTATGATATTTATTGATTTATGTATGTTGAACCATCCATGCATTTCTGGTATGAATACAACTTGATCATGATGGATGATCTTTTTGATGTGAGTCTATATGTGATTTGCAAGTATTTTGTTGATAATTTTTGCATCTATGTTCATTAATGAGATGTATTCATATTTTAGAGTAATATAAAATTAAAAGAGGAAAATGTGAATTCTTAAACATAAAAAAGACTGAGTGAAGGATTCAGGACAGCTATGGCATAATGCATGATCTATGGTGGGTTGGGGAGAAGGGAATGGAGAATATGTCTGAATTGAACTGAAAAATGATCTCTGAAACACACAAAACATCAATAAAAGCATTATATTAAAAAAATAGCTGAACACAGACTTCACAAGTGAGGAAATAAATATGATTGAGAAACATCTTAAAAAGTCTTTCAAGTGGAGTTAAATGCAAATTAAAAGCACTTTAAGATATCATCTCACTGTGATAAGACTAGCTAAGATCATGAAAACAAAAGACACCAAAAGCTGGAGAGGATGTGGGGAAAGAGTAACACACACACAAACACACAAACACACACACACTCACACACCAAAAATAAATAAATAAATAAATAAATAAATAAATAAATAAATAAATAAATAACCTACCAGGGAAATCATCCCTGAAGAAAACCAATTCTCCCTCTCTCAGCCACCAGTGATTGACTGTAGTTCTTCATCCAGGGGTGAGACCTTGGGAAATTTCACTATTCATTTTGGCATGTACACTGATTATATCAATATTCAGGTCTTGTTTAGGCTACCTCTCCATGTAGATTTCATGGTTTGTGCTTCCCTATCATTTCTGAAAGACATGATTCAGCAGCAGGTGTCCTGGTTGTCTGACTCTTATACTATTTCTGCCTCCATTTCTATAATGGGATTCATTGTCAGAAAGTGGCTGTAGTTGGTCCTCTTTCAGTTTCTTTTTTTTTTTTATCTTACCGAAGGTGTTTGGCTAAGTTTACAGAACATGGTATGAATTTCCTTCTACTCAGTAGGCGTTAAGTCCAATTAGACAGCTGTTCATTATTATAAAGGTAAAAGTACAAATTTTGCATTATATGGCATATTTTACTGAGATTGTCACTCTTGTGATTTTAAAGAATGATGATTGGTTTTCTTCCTAGGCAGCTTGCAGAGCATTTTCTGACAGAAGGGTGACAACCAGATATTAGATCCTGTGTTGCTTGGGAGGTTGAATGATTGCTAGTGATGAAAAATATGCCAAAAACAGAAGAAAAATGTTTTTATAAGAGAAACAAGTTGAAGATGCTCTTACTAACTACTTTCCAGAATATTAGGAAAATATAAGTCCCAGGCATATGTATTTTAATATCTAATGGTATGTAAGTGACACAAGTTTCTTGGGCATGTTGTTGCATAAATCATGTCTTAGATGTCTGTAGAGCTCTTCACCTGGAACATCTATATAAAATAACTTCACAAGCAGGAAACTATTCGAATTATCTTGGTGAACTATGTTCACTCCTAGGGATAGGTCTAGAAAAATATATGGTTCCTACATTTATGGAGGTGCTGTCTTAGGCGGAAGTAAGACATGTTGAGAGGATTTAGTATCAAGGCCAATGACAAAAGGAAAAAGAGGATAAAGCATGGTTAGAGCCTTTCCCTCACTGATGAGTTGGATCATGTAACTATGTAGTTCAGTCATAATCCTTTATGCTACATAACATTTCATATCTCAAATAAATTTCCAGGTCTATCTTATCTGGGGAAATTAAAACGCAGCAACTGAAGTGTCACAGATGGTCTAAAATTCTATGATCAGATATTCAGTTTTGAAAATATCACACAATCAGCATGCCTCTGATGTAATGAAAAACAATTCAGCAAAATAGATTTCAATTACCCTCTTCTTATTAACTCATATATAACAGAAATGGAGAGAACATAGAAGATGAAGAATCTCAGCAAAAACACATGCATCCAAATTAATTAAACATCAGAGACTCACTGAGAAATCCAAGAAATTACATCTGAGCTCTTGCCCTTTTAAATGCCACATAACTTTAACTCCGTGTTGATATCCAAACAAAATACCAAGACATATATGACATCTATGAATGGAAGCTTAGATTTTTAAGCTCAGATCCTTTCACTGAATCTGTAAATTCATTCACCCTGCACATTGATGAAATAATTGTGCATCTCAAGAGAGAACAAAGAGAATCAAGTGTGGAAAATCATCTCTCAACACACATTTCCCACAAAAATTTGGTTTGAAGAATATAAACATGACTTAAATTTAAGTTTAAATTCACAAAAGTAAAGGCCTCCAAATTAAACAGAAATAGAAGCCAATAAACCATTAAGGTATTAATAATACCATACATAGAAGAAAAGCATTGCTTTAAGTGACTCTAAACAAACAGAGAACTGCTGGCTTAAACGTAGTATTTTTATTTTAAATTAATTTATTTGATAACATAAGAATAATTCAAATGAATAATTATGACAATGCTGTTCTAAACCAAAATACAGAAGCAGGAGGTATGACTCAGTGGAAGGAGTGTTTGATTTAGCAGAGGACCTGAGTTTAGTTCCCAGCACTCATATCAAGTGTTGACAACTTCATGTAACTGCAGCTCCGGGGGATCCATTGCTGTCTTCTGGCATTCATAGAACTCATAAATCACAGACACAAACCCACTAGGACACAAACATATACACATAATTAAAAATAATAAAATATTTAACAAAATAAAAATAAACAAATGCACAAGAGAACAAAGTCATCAGCAATTACATTTTCTTCAGTGCTGTAATAATAATTTTATTTGCAAATATTACAATGGACCTATTTTTTACAAAATACATATGTGACAAACATGCCACAAAATATATTACTCAGTAACACGAACCAATAAGATATTGCTGAAGATATTAAGAATATAGTTTTATGGGGCTGGAGAGATAGCTTAGTGGTTGAGAGCACTGGCCGCTCTTGCAGTCTGAAACTCCAATTCCAGGAGAACTCCAGTTCCAGAGTAATCTGACACCCTCTTTTGACCTCTGAGGCATTGCACTACATGGGTGCACAGACCTGCATGCAGACAGTACATTCATATACATAGAGAAAAATAAATAAAAAATTTAAAAAAAAGAATATAGTTTTAGGACACAGCACATTGAAGACCTATGAACACAAAGTAACCTCTAACCTCCTTAAAAGTTAGTTCTTTGACAATTCTCATTGAGGTCTTTGATCCATTTGGAAGTAATTTTTGTATAGGATGAATAGTAGGAGCCAGGCGTGGTAGCCCACATCTTTAGTCCTAGCACTTGGGAGGCAGAGGCAGATGGATCTCTGTGAGTTCAAGGCCAGCCTGGTCTACAGAGTAAGTTCCAGGACACCCAGAGTTACAGGAAAATTCTGTCTCAAAAAAAAAAAAAAGAAAAGTAAGGGTTTAGGTTTATTCTTGTACAAGTGGTAATCCACTTTTTCCAACATCATTTGCTAAAGATGTTGACTTTCCTCCATTGAGTCTTCTTGGCCCATTTGTCAAATATGAGATGAATGAAATTGCATGTGCTCAAGTTTGGATCATCAATTTTGGTCCATTGTTCTAGGGGTCTGTTTTTGTGCCAGTTCCAGGCTGTTTTATGACTATACCCCTTTTGAAGTCTGGTATTGTAATCTCCTTGCATTGTTCTTTTTGCTCAGGGTTGCTTTGGCTATCCAGGGTCTTTTGTTTTTCCATATGAATTATAGAATTTTCTTTTCTATGTCTGTGAAGAAGATCAAAGGGATTTTAATTGTGATTGTGTTGAATCTGTATATTATTTTGGGTAGGTTGGTCATTTTACTATATTAATTCTTCCAATCTATGAGCATGGGAGATCCTTCTATCTTCTGGTGTCTTCTTCGGTCTCCTCCTTCAAGGATTTAAAATTTTCATTGTAGATATTTTTGGTGCCTTTGGTCAGGTTTGTTATGATATGGAACAAATCTACTCCAATTGCTTCTTACCAGTATAAAAAAAGGCTACTGATTTTTCTAGGTTAATTTTGTACCCCACCACTTTACTGAAACTGTTAAGCATTTCTAGTTTTCTGGTGGAATTTTTAAAGCATCCTTTAAGTAAACTAACATGTCATCTGCAAAAAGGGAGAGTTTGACTTCCCTTTTTCTAATTGGTACTCCTTTAGTTTCTTTTTCTTGTCCTATTGCTCTAGTAAGCACAAGGTCTGTATTACAAAGGAGTGGAGAGAGTGGCTACCTTGCCAGGTTCACCCTGTACAAGATCAAATACAAATGTTTCAAAGACCTCAATGTGAAACCCAAAACTCTGAAAATGATAAAAGAAAATATTGGAAGTAACCTTCAAGACATAGTCATTGAATAAGACTTTCTGAATCAAACAACAACTGCACATGAAATCGGGTCAACAATTGACAAGTGAGACCTTATCAAACTCAACAGCTTCTGTACAATGAAAGAAACAATTAAGTGAAGAGAAATATGCACAGAGTAGGAGGAACCCTTCAACATTGATAGATCTGACAGAGCATTAACATGCAAAGTATATAAATTATTCAGATAACAAAGGAGCAAGAAAACAAATGACCCAATAAAAAAATGGAGTAGGGGCTGGAGAGATACCTCAGTGGTTAAGAGCACTGACTGCTCTTGCAGAGGACCCGGGTTCGATCCCCAGCACCCACATGGTGGCTGAGAACCGTCTGTAACTCCAATTCCAGGAGAACTCCAGTTCCAGGGGAATCTGACACCCCCTTCTGACCGACATGGGTCCACAGACCTGCAAGCAGACAGTACATTCATATGCATAAATAAATAAATAAATAAATAAATAAATAAATAAATAATATTTTTAAAAAGATGGAGTAAAGAACTGAAAAGAGATATCAAAAATTAAGAAGTAAAGATGGCTGAGAAACATCTCAAAAAGTGTTCAACATTGCTAAAAATTAAAGTAATGCAAATTAAAACCACTTTAAGATTTCATCTTCTCCTTGTAAGGCTGGCTATGATCAAGAAAACAAGTGATACCAAGTGCTGGAGAGGTTGTGGAGGAAGGGGAACACTCATCTACTGCTGGTGGTAATATAAACTGCAACCCCCATGGAAATGAATCTACCACATGACTGGGACATACTACTCCTGGTGTGGTGGTTTGAATGAGTGTCCCTCATAGGCTCTAAGTATTCAGACATTTGTCTCCAGTTGGTGGCACTGTTTTTGGAGGTCTTAGAAGGTGTGGCCGTGCTGGAGGAAGTGCGTTGTTGGGGGCAGGCTTAGTGAGTTTATTTTTTTTTCCATTTATTTTTTTTTTATTGATGCTTTGTGTATTAAATACCTATATATCTAATTGCATGTGCTTCATTAGTAGGATTGAAAGGTTATGCCTGGACAAGCTGGCAGCCCATGAAAGAAAACAGCCAGAATTGACTAGAGACCAAGACAACAGCTCCAGAGAAAGTAGACTGTTTTGCATCTCATCCACGTGTGCCCCTTTTCTAAGGCTTAGTGAGTTTTAACAAGCCTCGTGTCTACAGTTGCTCTCTCTGCTTCCTGTGCTCTTTGTGAGATGTGACCCTCGGTTTCCTGCTCCAGATCCAGCCGCCATGCCTCCCGCCACAATGGACTCTAATTCCCTGGAACCATCAATCGTAAGCTCAAATAAACTCTTCCTTTTATAAGTTCCTTGTTCATGGTGCTTTATCACAGCAACAGAAAAGTGACTAATACACCTGGGTATATACCCGCAAGTCTCATCCTTTTGTAGAGATATATGCACAACCATGTTTATTGCAGCTATCTTCACAATAGTGAAAATCTGGTAGCAACCATTGTCCCTCAACAGAGGAATGGATTAAGAAAATGTGGTACATCTATCCAATGGAGTTCTGTGCAGCAATACAGAAAAGGACATCAACAAATTTGCAAGTAAATGGAGGGAACCAGAAGCCATTATGCTAAGTGAAGTAACAGTCTCAGAAAATCAAAGGACAGATGGTGTCCCTCATCTGTGGATACTAGCACTGAAACCTCATTTGCAAGGCAGAGTAATTTTTTCTTTCCCTTCCTTTTTATCAAATATAATCCTTGATGTCACTGTAGAAAAAGGTACATTAAAAAATACATAAAAAAACTACATCAACAAATAGCTGGGCGTGGTGGCACACACTTTTAATCCCAGCACTTGGGAGGCAGAGGCAGGCAAATCTCTGTGAGTTTAAGACAAGCCTGGTCTACATAGTGAGTTCCAGGACAACTAGGGCTACAGTGAGACTCTGTCTCAAAAATACTAAAAAAGAATATTTATTTATATGCTATAATTTTGTAATTTATTACAATAATACATGCATTAGACTTGTTTTACTTTAGAAAATACTTGTGGTCTTTACTCTCAAGAGGTTTTGTATTAAATATGTAACAGATGTAATATTGGAGGCATAAAAATCTCATGGTTAGAATTTTAATGCTTTTAACAATGGAAGGTTTAAAAAACAACCGAAATATTCATAAATACAAGTCATATTTAAGATCAGCTTCAAAGTTGTACATATCAAAAATTCATGTTAAGGATTCTTGACAGATTTTTATTTACCTTTATCAGACTAGAAAAAAAAAACATTTAGCAGAACATGTGTCAATTTTCAGTATGTCTCTTAAGCATATTTAGTGCATTTGAAAACAACAGGCATCTGGAGAGCAATAGTCTTCATTTTACTTTTTGTCACAATTACTTTATCTTAAATTACAACATGAAGTCACTCTACTTACAACTATGAGATGAAAAAAGTTAATTACTTTATTGAGCTTTTTACATTTCATACAGAAATTTTTAATCCAATCTGCACCCCTTCCCCCATCCACATCCCTACACCCTCCCCCACATGACCTCATGTATTACTCCATACATATTAAGTCCTACATAATCAAGAATGTGTACTCAGATGTCCTTTGGTGCAAGTTCCTCCACTCGTGTCTAGTTTTTGTTATATGGGGAATTTCTAGTACTGTATTGTATTTTCAAATTAATAAATAACACAAACATATTAATTATTTTCATTAAACTCATGTATTACAGGATATTCTGCTCATAAACCTTTGATATAAATCTATTTCAATATTGCCAAGAGTAGGCCAGCAAAGATAATTTTGTTTTATTTCAGTCACTGAAAAAGCATTACTAAAATCCACCTAAACTCTACCTTCCAGATATTAGACAAATTCAAGTTACACTAATACAGAATAAGACCCATATCTATTGTTTATTTATATTTTTTATTGATTCTTTTAAAATTGCATACAAAGTATATTGATCATAGTCAGTCTCACTTCCCCATCCCCACCCCTACCCTACTATCTTCTCAACTTCATGTTCTCTATTAATATTTTCATGTTTATGGAGTAAAACTTGTTTTCCCAAATGGGAAACAAGGTGTAGGTTCCTTTCTTTGGAGACTGATCAACCTATCAAGCATCACATTTTTTTTTTTTTTGGTATTTTTGAGACAGGGTCTCCCTGTAGCCCCAGCTGTCCTAGAATTCATTCTGTAGACCAGGCTGACCTTGAACTCACAAAGATCTGCCTGCCTCTGCCTCCCGAGTGCTAGGATTAAAGGCGTGCGTCACCACACCCGGCTATTTATTTTATTTTATTATTATTTTTTTTTTTGCAGGCATCACATTTTTAAAGAAACCTGACTCTGCCTCTCTATGTAGCTATCTATTGACAATAGCTCCTCAGAAGATAACTAATTTCATAGGAATCAAATACAATTCCTTCTAATTTGTTGAACAAGTTTTTAGTTCACCTATTATAATTTTATGGAGATTTTTATTTTGTCTCCCCAAAATCATTGCTGGTAAATATATTATGAGGAAATTTTACTGACTTTTTTATTTATGAAAAATTTTGCAATTTAATTAGGTCAAAGTAAATGACAAGATTTTAAAGATGTTTTTAAATTTATTTTAAGTATGAAAGTGTTGTAAGTCATAAAGTGTACTTTTAGCCTGGGAATAAGTTTGTGTTTGAACTCTTTTAAACATCTTCATTTCTATTATGCTTAATAAATTATTGATAATCTTAGCCTATTTTTAATGATGAATCTATAAAAATGCTAATTTCATATACTGTTTTTCTAATATATTTAGATTTTTGAATTATATAATGTTCTACACAGTGTTTATAACCCTTCTTTTAAATATTTTGTTTATTACTTTTTTATTTTATGTGTATGAGTGGATCACCTGCATATATGTAAGTATAATGATGTCATATATCATGCAGTGCCCACAGAGGTCAGGGAAGGGTGTTGGATCCCCTAAAACTACAGTTAGAGACAGTTGTTGACTGTGGGTACTAGAACTTGAACTGGGATCCTTGAAAGAGCAGCCATCACAATTAGCTGATATTTATTTCTTAGGAATAAAAATTGAATAATTCAAAGAACAGAAAATTGAGTGTAAAGCCATTTGTTTTAGCTAAGCTTTTCAATATCCTGTAGGAATTACTTTTGACCTAAAAATTAAATTTCCATATCTCTTCCATAAATAAAAAATAAGGAGGTTTGGCTAAAAGATTTCTAAATTTTTTATTGCTAAAATTCTATAAAGTATCACCTTGTAATGACATCTATAAATATTATGTGAACATTAAAATTTGGACATTAAACCTTATAAAACTGTAAATCAGTTTACTTACTTAATAATCAAGTTTTTTTTCCAATTAGTCTAAAAAGTCTCAAAAAATGCATTTGCCTTTTGTTTGACCAAAAAAGGTTTTGTTTTAAAAGTATTACTGTTTCTTTTCTCTTATTTGAAATGACATTTGTGATCCAATGAAATGTCTCAGTGGGTAAAGATACTTCATGCCAAACCTGATGACTTTGACCTAATGCCTGGAACCCCTAAAATGGAAGTAAAGAAATTCCTGTGTGTTATGTTCTGACTCCCATGGACAAAATGTAGCACATATGCAGCTAGAAAATATATTTATTTTATGTACTGATATTAGCAAAATATAAAAATAAAAAGAACATTTAGAGGAATAAATGAATATTTTTAATATTATAATAACTATTTTCTTTGCAGTCTTAGAGCTTTTATGCACATTCTTAGGTTCCTCAGAGAAAGAATAAATGTATTTCATTCATGACTTTCTATTTCATAATGTTAGTCATAAGTATTAGCTATAGCATTAACAAATGGGAATAGGATTAAGTTGTTATTGCTGTAAGAAAAGTAGGAAGCAAAGATGAAAGCAATAACTAATACATCATGACATAAACTCAGCAAATAGAAAAATCTGACAAAACATCTGCGTATGGACATTGTTATTCTCATACATGCAACTACCTTGACAGTCGCCATCTCATTTGGGAATTCTCTGCTCAAGAATATAAGACAATATGTAGACAAGTTAAAAGAATTATATATGAAACACTATCCCATTTCTTTTATTGAGTATTCTGGGTATAATCTCATCTCATCTTCATGATTCAGGAGAAAATCTTAATGCTGAGTATGTACATGAACTTGACAATTTTGAATTTAAACAGCACTAATTGCTAAATAACTTCAGGAAACATATGGATATTGATGGATGCTGATAGTCACAAGTGTGTGTTGTCTTATAGGCATATCTATCCAGTAACATTTGTTTTCAGCTCAGATTCTTAATCAAATAAAATTTATTGCATTTTGATGGTTAATATGCTTTGGAAACTTGACAAGAGCTAGCATCTGAGAAGACCTATGAGGATTATCCAAACTAGGTTAACCTCTCTGTATCTCTGTAGGCATATCCTTGAATATAGTAAGTGATGTGAGAAGATCTGTCCTGAATTTGTGTAGCACTTTCTAGCAGTGGGAGATTTAAGGAGGTCTTATTGGAGAGATTTTGCATTTTGCCTAGTTGAATTTTTGTTTTGTTCATGACTTCATATATCTTGTTACTGCTACTGTTGCTGCTGATGCCATCTTCTCCTCACATTGGTACATATTCTTCAGCCTTCCACTGAGGACTGAATAACATTAGCTCTCTGTAACTCCTCCAGGATTTCCCACTTCCAAGGTGACAGAGTTAAGAGAATTATTTTCAAGTTGAAGTGACCTTATAATGTCCCAAACCAGAACATTTTTTAAATGAAAGCTATTCCATTTTACTAGTCAAAGAAATAAAATAAAAACCACAATGAAATAATAACTTTCCCCAGTTATAATGACTATCATCATCAAAAACAGACAGGAGGAGGAAGAGGAGGGAGGAGGGGAAGGGAAAGTAAGAGGAGGGGCAGAGAGGGAGACAGGGAGAAGGAAAGCTAGAAGAAAGAAATAAGGGATGCTGACAGGAAGGTGGGGCCGGGTGTGGTGGCGCATGCATTTTTTTGATTGTTATTAAACTTTTTCCATAAGTCATACATCATTTCTCAGTCGAATCCAGAGTCACATCCCCTTCCATGTCCCCCACCCCACCCAAGTCCCTGCAATCTGCCCTACATGTCCTGCATCTTTTTCTGAGTCTTTCCAGAGTTTTTTTTTTTCCTTTCAGTTCTTTTGTTGGTGTTCTCTCCAACTTGTATTGCTACAGTATATATACATATATATATATATATATATAGTTATATATGTACATATATACATATACACATATATACACATATCACTTGAATTGGAGGACTTTTTTCCTAATCGATGTCATGTTTTCCTTAAGGAGGTGCTTGAGAACAATTTTGAAAGAAAAAAACTATTGGCCATATTAAGCTGCAATATTGAACAAAAATTAGAACACTAAAGGTAAAAGACCCCTTCTTGTATCAGACAGCTATATCTGGGGCTTCAAATACTAACTTTATAACTTTAATTACAACATTTTTGGGATATTATATAAAGTACCCCATATCAGCTTTCTTAGTTATAAAAGACAAATTGAAAGATCTAATTTTAAACTGGAAAAGACATATAAGGTATATTTCAATATTAAATATTAAAAATGATAGGTAATTCAGATTATTATTTACACGGGAAAAGTATCTGATCAAAATTTAGTCAGATATGACCAATTTCAACTTTTCCACTGCCTCCATAAATTCTGTATGTCCGTTCTGTAAAGCCATCATACTATACAAATGGTTACCTCTCTCCCTCTTGTACACAACTCTCATTAGAGTTACAAGCACATCCAGGTTTATTGCAGCTCTCTTCACAATAGTGAAGAGCTGGAACCAACCCAAATGCTCCTCAACAGAGGAGTGGATGACAAAAATGTGGTACATCTACAGAATGGAGTAAGATTCAGTGGTAAAGAAAGATGACATCATGAACTTTGCAGGTAAATGGATGGAACTCAAAGCCATTATGCTAAGTGAAGTAACACAGTACCAGAAAAACAAACTGTAGATGGTTTCCCTCATTTGTGGATGTTAACACCAAATCTCCAGTTGAAAGGCAAGCTAAACAACATTATTATATTTCTGCTTATCTGAAAGCAACTATATTGTTATAATGTAAATCTCTCAATGGGCTCTAGAATCCACCCATCACTTATTTTCAGAGTCTGCAATTACTGGATATGGGTGGAAAGTATCTATTCATATTTTAGAGTAATATAAAATTAAAGGAGGAAAATGTGAAATCTTAAAAAAAGACCGAGAGAAAGATGCAGGACAGTTATGGCAGAATGCATAATCTTGGGTTGTTTGGGGGCAAGGAAAATAAGGATATGTCTAAATTGAACTGAAAAATGATGTCTGAAATATGCGAAACAACAATTAAAGCATTAAAAAGAAGCAAAAATCTCTGGAATAATAAAAAGATGTAAGACATGTATGGCAGAGTGCATAAACTCAGGTGGGGTGGGGGTGTAGCATGGACAGGGAAATTACCCTAAATTGGATTGAGAAATGATGTATGAAAAGTTTAGTAACAATAAACAATATATTTAAAAAGAAAAGAATATGTCACATACCTCCAGGAGAAGGGGGGAATGATAAGTACATAGATAGCCATCCCAAGTATGCTCTATCAAAGCAGACAATACTTTATTTAAGAAAGATTTGTTTTTGTACAGGATTACATGACAAATATATTCTATTCTGGGACCATACTTTACAGTACAAACTACAAAAGCACCATTGTACCACCAAAGCAGGTATAGAAAGAATAAACCTCATATTGTCTCTATGTTTATAAAAAAATAAATAAAATAAAACTATGTACATACGCTGACATCAGCACTTACTATTTTCATGGATCCCAAATAGTGTTTGATATTTTTCAGTCAAATAAAGCATAAAAAATCTTATCCCATGTGATACAGGAAAAATGTATAACAAGTGATTTATGGACTTTAGGTAATTCATCAATACTGTTACCATTGCACTTATTTTAAAAAGTCATTGATGTTGTTCTGTAATTTAATATTATTTAGGTAAAAACAAGCCGAAACAGCCCAATAGGGAGCCATTAAAGAAGATTGGCATTGCATATGCATCCACATAATCAAAAATGCATACAAAGTTTTGGGGAACAGTTTAAATTTATATCTAGTAGCACACTAGTGGTTATGTGGCCACACAGAACCAAATATTCAAGTAAAATTCTGAAATTTTAAAATCCACCTCATATAAATGGAAAGAAGTTATGCCAGTATAACAGTATGTATATACATATATATGGATGTTGAAATGTTTTAGTGCTAAATGAGTGTGTGTTAGACATTAATTCATCCATAATATTTTGGGTATGATTTGAGTTGATTTCCTTAATTTATTTTATTTCATTTTATGTCTTTATGTATATGAGTGTATCACATGTATGAATGTCATTTAACACCTGTAGAGGTAAGAAGAGGGAGTCAGAACACTTGGAAATAGAGCTACTTAGAGTTGTTAGTCACCTTGTTAGTGCTGGGAACTGAACCCAGGTCCTCTGGAAGAGCAGTGAGTGTTCTTAAATGATGAGCCATCTCCCCGTCTGATTTCCCTAATTTTTAAATGTTGGACCTTCCATCTTTAGAGTGGTAGTGCTGAGTTGTTGGACCTAAAAATGTAAATAATACACAGTATCCGTGTCAAGTATGAGTATATCATTAGAGGTGATTAAGTTAACTCTCATGGGATCCTTAAGCTCCTGAGGAAGCAAACTGCTATAAAGAGTATGTATGAACTCTCTCTCACTGTTCCAGGAGGTCAAGCCTTTTCTGCTAGTTAGCAGTACCAGCTCATTCTGTTCCTATCAACTCTTCTTGGGTCTTGACCCCAGCCCACTGAGACTATCCTAGGAAAACTGACGAGCCAGGGCTAACAAAATCCTTCCCTTCCAAGGCCCCCGCCTTGGGACCATTTCTAATCCATCCTATTCTCACACAGAGCTCAAGCCTTTTCTAAAAATGCAGAAGAAACAATACATCCTGTTCACATCCAGGGTACTTGGGCCTTGATCTTGTCCTGCTGAGGCTACCAGTGTCTGACTATCTGGGAGAGATAGCAAGACGCCTCCTGATGGGTCACCATTCCCAAGTTTGTGACGAGACCCAGTTACTTGGCTCTAGGGTTCACACCCCTGGGCTGAGCTAGTTAGAACTTCAAGATTCAAACCCATCACCTCAACTTGAGCCTAGGATCTTGCACTCTCCTGGACAGCTCCTGACTACCCTGCACGGATACATGGAAGCTCGCTAATAAAATATCGAAAGGGAGGAACCATAAAAAAATGTGGAACGTACAACAATATATTAAGACCTTCCAGACTCATGGATTGGTAAAATAATTATAGTGAAAATGACCATACTATCAAAACCAATTTACACACTCAATGCACCTTCAATAAAAATCCCCATGATATTCTTCACAAAAGTGGAAAAATCCATACTGAAATTCATATGGAAACAGAAAAGATAATGGATGATCAAAGTAAGTCTGAGCTCAAATTACAATGCCAAAGTGACTATCATACAAGACCTTTATCTATATTACAGACCCATTATATTGGCCTAAAAACGGACTTTTAGGTCAATGGGAAAAATATAAGATTCAAGCATGAGTACACCCAATTACACATTAAAAATAATAAATAAAATATATTTTTAAATCAGTATTCATTCTATATACAAACAAAAATAATAGGAAAAAGAGTTCTTATAAACACTCCCATTCACAATAGACTCAAAAATATATAGGGATAAACCTTACCAAAGACATTAAAGAACTATTTATTGATAACATTAAACATTAAATGTTTGAAGGGAAAACTATGGAAGAAAGAAGGACATGGAAATTCTTCCCAGGGTCATGGATTTGTAGAAGCAATGTAATGAAGATGACCATCTACCAAAAACAATTTGGACATTCAATCCAATCCCAATCCAAATCCCTATGATATTCTTCACAATACTCCTACTAAAACACATATGGGAACACAAAAGATGCCTGATGGTCAAAGCAAACCTAGCCCAAATTATAATGCCAAGGAGATTACTATACCAGTCCTCTACATTACAGAATCATAGCCATAAAAACAGCGTGGTATTAGCACAAAACAGACTTAGAAATCAATGGGGCAAAACAGAAGATGCAAGCATGATTACACCCAATTACAACTACTTGATATTTGGAAAAGTGCCAAAAGCATACACTGGAAGAAAGACACCATCTTCAACAAATGACACTGGTAAAATTGAATCTCCACATATAGAAAAATAAAATTAGACCCATACTTATCATTCAAAAAGTCAACAAAATGAATCAAAGACATAAACTTGAAATCTTCTTTTAGAAGAATATATAGACTGTACTGTACAAGAATATAGCTGCAGGAAACAACTTTCTAAATTGGACATCAGTCACTCGGGATTAAAATCAGTAGTCGACAAATGGGACCTCATTAAACTAAACTGCTTCTGTACATCAAGGGAAACAACCAATCTAGTGCAAAGGAAGCCTACAGACTCACAGAAAATCTTCACCACCTGTTCATCTGGCAGTGAATTAATATCCAAAATATATAAAAAACAAAGAAATATTAACAAATGAACAAGCTAAAAAATGGGGTATGGATCTAAACAGATAGATCTTCAAAGAAGAAATAACAATGGCTAAGACACACCTTTAAAAGTATTAAAAATCCTTAGTAATTATGGAAATAAAAATGTTTTTTATTAATTTTATTTATTTCTGTATGTGTATGAGTGTACTGTCTGCATGCAAGTGTGTGCACCCGTGTTGTGCAATGCCGCGGAGGTCAGAAGAGGGTGTCGGATTCCGCTGGAACTGGAGTTCTCCTGGAATTGGAGTTTTAGACGGTTCTCGGCCACCATGTGGGTGCTGGGGATCGAACCCGGGTCCTCTGCAAAAGTGGTCGGTGCTCGTAACCACTAGACCATCTCTTAAGCCCCAGGAAATAAAAATGTTTTAAATATTTCCTCCAACCCCAGTCAGAAGAGCCAAGATGAAGACAAAAAATTACATCAAATGCTGGTGTGTGAGGAATAGGGAATCCTCATACACTGTTGGTTGGAGTGAAAACTGGTGCAACCAATGAAATCAGCATGGAGAACTTTTAATAAGCTGAAAATAAATCTGCCATATCATCTGGTCATACCACTACTTGGTATATACACAACAGACTCATTCTACTACAGAGATACTTGTATAGCTATGATTATTGATGTTCTTTTCACAATAGTTGAGAAATGGAAACAGCAAATATCCCTCGATTGATGAAAAAGGAAAGCATCCTAAATTTACACAATTATGTTCTACTCGGAGGTAAAGAAAAAATCATGAAATATGCGGGTAAATATATGGAACTAAAAATGTTATACTAAAGTAAAGTAACACAGACTAAGAGAACCAAGGAAAATATGTTTTCTACCATTTGTGGATCTTGGCTCAAATACCAAGATGCAAGTATATATATCCTGGTGTAATCAGAGAAGCCAGGGAAGTAGAAACGAACCATGGGGTAAAATGGAAGAAGGAGCTTGAGAGAAGGAAATAATAGAAGATTAATAGAAGACAGCTGCTATTGTGGGGGAATTGAAAGAAGGGGCATTTCTTTAACTGAGGATTAGCCAGGGTAATAGATGATGAATGAGGGTAAAGATAAATAATGCTTAGAGGCTACAAAAAGCAAGAGAGGAATGTATTAGTTTAAACTCCTGCTGAAAAATACACATTCAAGAAATATTCCAGTGTATGTGCATGGCTGAATGTGGAAATGAAACTTGATGTGTGTCTTGAAGCAAGAACTTGTAAGTCCTGTCCCAGAAGATGTCCAGTTATCTTATATCTCTGTGGGCATTCAGCTGCCTCTGTGAGTTATCTATAGTAGGAAGGTTTGGGATATTACAATGTTTCTTGCTTTGCCCAATCTCTGCAAAGTTCCAGAGCCACGTGGCCCCTTCCCTTGTGGCATTGAGCAAAATGTTGCACCTCTAGCAGCCCCCCATTAGAGCTAAGGTGGCTCACCTTTCCCTTCTGCCTGCCCCCCCACTTCCTTGCCCAGAGCACAGTAGCCTTCAATATATAGACCTCACTGAAACTATGGTAAAGATGGCAAAAAATTGCCACCTTTAAACTCCTAAGCGAGCAGCCCCTAGCCCAGGGAAAAAGGGGGGAAAAAGAATAAGTACGTGCCCTCTGGGCAGCGCCTATTTCAGAAGTCTCACATCCTGCATTGATGATTAAAATTGGGGGGAGGCCTTTCAAATGTTTGATAGATACAGGGGCAGACAGAACAATTATAAAACAGCAAGAGCACCCCCTCCCCGACTTCCCCTTACTTTCAGGACCTAAACTTCTAGGAATAGGAGGGCCCTCAGAGTCTTACATAACTAAAAATGTTTACACCTGGGAGGACCCTGATGGAAACACGGTCAGATTCACCCATTAAAAGCACCCACTAATATCAATCTGCTAGAGTGAGTATTTTGGAGGCTTTGGTGGTTATTGCCACTCCAAATGAGAACAACCATGTCCAGACAGACCATTTAACTGGGGGAAAACGCCTCTATCATCTCAGCAAGAAGCACCCCCAATCCTGAGGGTCACTGCAGAGTATGTTCCCCCTCGTCTGGACTGGAAGTCAGATGATCCAGTCTGGATTGAGCAGTGGCCCTTGCCAGGGGAGAAGTTACAAGCTCTCTAAAACTTAGTCAAGGAGCAATTTTCATTGGGACACATCTGTCCATCTCACAGTCCCCGGAACACCCCTGTGTTTGTCATAAAAAAGGCAACAGGAGGTGGGTGTCTCTTACAAGATCCTTAGCTCTTCCTTTATGTGAAGGAGGAAGTCGCTTGGATGCTGCGACCAGACCCAGACCATCTGGTCAGCCTAGGCATCATTCTCTCTATAGCAGCGATGGAAACTGCGGGCAGAATGCTGGTGAGGGTTTACAGCATGGAAGCAGACGTCCAAAATAACCTTGATGAGGCAATGGCATCCACAAAGAATAGCCTTGAATTGCTCCAGAAACAAATAACTTCTCTGTCAGAGGTGGTGAGCCCTAGACTTGTTAATTGCAGAAAACGGGGGAACCTGTGTGTTCCTGGGGGAGGAATGCTGCTTTTACATAAATGAGTATTGTTGATCAAAACGTTAAAACCCTAAAGGAGCTCAGAAAAGAACTCCTCACAAAGTACTCCCCACAATTTTCTGTCCCATGGTTTTCCAAACCCCTGACTACCTGGTTACTTCCTGACTATTGCACCCTGTGTGCTCCAGTTTATCAAAAACCAAATCAATACACTCACTAAGATATCTGCAAACACTGTTTTAGTCCAATACCAGGCTGTCCCAGAGGACGCCCTAGAAGACTTTGACATTAATGCTCCATTTTAATTAAAAAACAAAGGAGGGGTTGTGGGAATGAAACTTTGTGTGTGGCTTGAAGCAAGAACTTCTAAGTCCTGTCCCAGAAGATGTCCGGTTATCTGATATCTCTGTGGGCATTCAGTTGCCTCTGTGAGTTATCTGAAGCAGGAAGGTTCAAGATCTTACAATGTTTCTTGATTCTCCTAATCTCTGCAAAGTTCCAGAACCACATGGCCCCTTCCCTGAGGCATTGAGAAAAATGTTGCACCTCTAGTTACCTGTTGCACAAACAGGAGCTCTGCTGTCCCCCAATTTGAGCCAAGGTGGCTCACCTCTCCTTTCTGCCTGCCCCCCACTTCCTTGCTCAGAGCACAGTACCTTCAATATATAGACCTCACTGACAGAAAATAAACAGGGTTACTATCCTCCCAGCTCTCTGCGTGTGAGTCTGTTCATTTTCACGGGTGATCTCCTGTGGTTTTCTCTCCCCCCCCCCACTTCTTGCCAGAGCTAAGCCTGGAGACTGTCGGCCTGCAGGCAGGAGACAAGTCCTGGAGCTGAGCCAAGAAGGGAAGAACAGCATGCAGAATGTGATCACACATGACTCAAAGACATTGCACAAAAACAGCTGAAGGCTATATACCACAAACCACAGTGCCAAGCAGATGAAACATCCCTTCAACTTGTTGTATCAGGGTAATCCAAGAGACTTCCAAAATGACACCCACTATTGTCACAGCCTTTGATTACCTCCCAAAAGTTGATGTTTAGACTCTGTTGAGGTAGGCAGGCCACATTTCAGAAAAAAGTAATTGGAGGAATAATGCTGAAACTGACCTGGTAGCCTCCTCACTGAATACTAGCCACCATGGTATCAGAGGATACTATCTAATCTGCCAAAGGAGACAACCAAAAAGCGGTCCTTCACATCAAATCTGTTATGATTGGTTCACTAGTGCTATTTTTATCTAGGGAGTTTATCAACACCTATCTAAACAGATCTAAGTACTGCTCAATGGGAACTTATGTATGGTATTACAAACATAGCTAGACACACATATCTTGAGGGGTGAGACATCCTAGAGAAAAACCTACTTTTACTACATTCCTAGATCAATTTAATTCTTTTATTCTAAATATGCAATTTTATCTTTAAAGACAAGTGTATATTTTGTCTCACCAAAGAAGCTCCTTTTTTGGCAGCAGATTGAGACTATTACAGAATTTCTGAACTGCTCAAATTCAGAAAATATCTGTGAGACAATTAACCTATGTGACATATCTTCAGTGCAACCACTACATATAAGATGAATGCATCTCTCAAATCTCAACAGAGATGTTTCCTAATACAGCAGATGGTGATAAACACAGAACCCCACAATTCACCAAAGTGAAGAAAACAAGAGGCTGAAGAATGTTTATCCTTAAATGAGACACATATTTAAATCTTTCCCTCCTAAAGCTCAGGGATTATTTGAGGAAAAAGCAGCAGAAAAATTATAAAAGCAATAGTGGTTGATAGCCACAAGGAAACAGTCTTCCAGACAGCTGGTTAGATACTCCTATGAACTCACAGCAATAGTGACAGTATTGACAAGTCCTATGAAAGCTCAAAATGACAAAATCCCAGCATAGGCATTAGGAAGTGGGTAGGAAATCCCAACACAACCTAAGGAACTTTTGGCAATCAACAGCTGGTAGGAATGGAAAGACTATCATACAAGATGGGATTTTTGGTGTGCCCAGTGGATGGACCCATACTGAAGGGCATTTGAGGACACAGAACAGACTCTATAGGCCATGTATATGGATTACATTCTGTTGGTAAGGGGACTTCGGGGTGTTTTATGGATGGGGGAGGGCATTTAAGTACCATACACTATATTGTATGAAGTCATAAAAATTCAATAGAAAATAAAATTTTAGAATAGAATAATTCTGGCCTACAAATCTCTTTCCGTATTCTTATGTGGCTTGTGTTCTCTCATACCTACATGTACTCTTACCCTGATGATTGCAAGTGCTTTGTGGCCCTCACCAGAGGAGACCTGATAACAGAGGCATGCTGCCCTCCCTACCTGCAGAACTGTAAACTATTTAGTCCCCTTATCCTAATAAGTAAAGCTGTCTACTTTTTCTATAGTAACCAATATTAGATTAATGTACCATTAAACAAATATATATCATATCACTCCCCCTCTAAACACATGGAAGAATAACATTCCTTGACTCTCTTGAGAATTTTGCACTCTTATGAGTAGTTCAGATAAGCTCCTTATGAGTAGCCTATGACTCATGACTATGTTACTTTTGGACTGAGGATTTAGAAATTAACATTTAAAATCATAGTTACCTTGTCAGCTTTGGTGCTTAATTACTCTTGTTTCCATGCTGCTGTGAAAGAATGGACATGGAACATGAAGGGAAGCTTAGCTAGCTAGCTCAGTCATAAAGATTTGGAATTGCCAGTTGTCACCAAGTGAAGGAATATGAACTTAGCATATGGATGTTGTCAAAATTTGGTTTCCAGTGGTATATCTAACTTAATTTTTTTTTTTTTTGTCTTTTTGAGACAGGGTCTTCCTATAGCCCCAGCTGTCCTGGAACTCACTCTGTAGAGCAGGCTGGCCTTAAACTCACAAAATATTTGAATTTATTATATATTACCAAATAAAGTAAACAATTTTAAGGTCTTTGTAGTCTTCCTCTTTACAAGTCAAATAGTATTTACTTTTCATGAACATCCTATGCCTAAAAGTTTTCACCATCTGAGGTTAAATATGGCATTACAGAAAATCGTATTAAGGTTAGATATGATATTTAGACAAACTTCTGTGACTTTCACCATTAAACTTTCAGATTGTTAATATGGAGCAAAGCAACTACATTACATACACTAGATTTCTATCAGAAAGTCTAAAAGAAGTCAATTACAAAACTTAAAGGAATACTATGAAGTAAACAAAAGTGAAAAAAATGATGCTTCTTGTGAATTGCTCTTTCCTGTGGGCATTTCTCATCCATTTCAAAATTGTGGAGGTCTCGGCCTGTACTCATATCATCTCTGAGTTGCTGTGTCTTCTATAACTTAAGTTGTTACTCAAATAACTTTAAAAATTCTTCATTTTAAGTATTCTTTCCTGATTTGAAGAAATGAAAGGGCAAAGAGGGACTCACCACATGGTCTCCCTGCCTTTTACGATGGAATGAACTGTGATCAGCCTCTTGCTGGAAATCCCCTCCTGTCCTGTTTAGCTATAAATCACTGTATTCAAAGCATTATTGCACATTCACACTCATTTGTCATTTGCAAGGACATCTAATTGAGAGAATTTACAGTTGGTTGAGTGCTTCACTTAGACTGAATTTTTAATAAAAGCTTTTAATGTTACTAATCTCAGCTCAAGAAACAACAAAAGTGCTAGAGGGTTAAGAATAAAACATAACAAGTAAAAAAAAACATAGCAAGTAAATGTTATGGTGTGACATTTACTTATAATGCTTCCACACAACTGCATTTACTGAGTTTCAATTATTTTTACACATACAATGCGCTTTGGTGAAAATGTTAACTTACTAGCCCAACCACATGACAAAATATGAAAACACTCCTCAGTCAAAATGCTGTGGTTTGCAGAAAATAATGTCAATAATTACAGCCCAGCAGGAGACTGTCTAAAATAGTATTATAGTTGAAAAAATCTTGAACATCTTCTCATAAAAATAAATGTAATTAAATAGCAAGAGCTGATTTCAATCTATGCTCCTCTGTAGTCATTTTCAAAAGTGAACTGATACTCAACTTGAATATTGAAACACTTATAAAGTTCATAGAATGGGCCTACATATTAAATTTTTTCTTAGGCACAAGAAATATTTTTTATCATTCAACCATTTATTTAAAAGAAAATGTGAAATTGTACAAATAACTAGAATGGAGAGGTTCAAAGTCATACCAGGAAAATGCATCACAGAACCCAGACAAATCACCCTCCAAATTATGCTCTGTAGCCTCCTGTAGAGAAACTGTTTAGTAAAATATGATATCAATACAAAAGTCAGATGGCTCTCAGGAATGGTGCTACATGAAAAAAAAATGGTATCAGGGGACCTGTTCTTTAGAAAAAAAAATAGCCTGTCTGGATTATGTTAATCAGGAAATTGAAGTGACTCAGTATTGCCCTTAGTTTGACATGCTAGTAGAACTATATGGTACTGAGTAGCCTGACTTTGAAGGCATTCCCAGGAAGAATCAAAAGAATTGGAAAACCACCCTACATGTGAATAGCACTAGCCTATGGCCTTGAGTCCTAAACCTAAACTACAGTAAATGATAAAAGGGAGAAGCCAGTTGAATATCACCATTAATCTCTCTGCTTCAGGTACTCTGATATCTGTGCAAGAAGCTTCAAAATCTGACCATCAGGGTCTATTACTCCCTCTGTCTCCTTTCTAGGTACCTTCACAGTACACTTCATTCTCCACATCATGAGCCACAATAGACTTTTTCTCTCAAGAAGCTTCTTGTTAGATATTTGGTCACAGAAATGTGGAAAGTTAGTAACTGAAACTCCTGCTGAACTCTCTCTCTCTCTCTCTCTCTCTCTCTCTCTCTCTCTCTCTCTGTGTGTGTGTGTGTGTGTGTTGGAGGGTGTGATGGTTTACACACTATCATATCCTAGGGCAGCTGGCCATTGGATCTGGAAACTCAGCCATCCCTGCTTGTTATTACCTCTGTGATTATAAGCATAGGCCACCACACCTATTTTCTTTCATGTGGATTCCAGGGGTGGAATTAGGGTTGACAGTATTTTGCGACAAGCATAAGCTACTGCCTCAGAAACTCAGTCCTCTCAACTCTGTATGAGGCATTAAACATATCAAAGAAGTCCCTGCCTTTCTCATTTATCACCTTTTACAGTATCTTAATATTATCACATTGGCGATTGAGTTTTAAACATGAATTTTTCAGGATACATTCAGACCATAACAAGTGTACCATCAAATAACTTACAGAGCTACATTACTATGCCTTGTAGTATTTGTTTGTCTAGTCACTATAGGTTTCCAAACTAAAAGTAATTTATTTAATATCTCTGAATGCTGATTTAATTATTTTCCATGTTATAAAAGTCAAACTTATTCACATGTGTATTAAGCATATCGATTGGTAAAGGTTTCCTTGAATATCAATGTGAGTGAATTTACCATGAATCCCGATCACCAAATAAGTATTATTCACCATTATGGGTACAGCTAATTACTACAAATATAGATCCTTCAAATAGCATTCATTTATTAGCTCTCATTTTGTGTGTGTGTGGGGGGGAGGTTGAAGGTTAGAAATCCAAGCAAGATGAAAGGACTAATTACCTGCAGCCACAAACAAACTTAAGAGTCACTGTGGATGCATACTTTTCAGGAATCTCTGGGGGGGGTTGAGTTCCCAAGTTCAATGAAGTTGTATAAATTCAGTTCTTACAAATAGGGACAGGCACCTGTTGGCTGTTGACTATTAGCTTAGGAGGAACTTGGCGTTTAGAGTCCTCCCTCTTCATGTTGTATATCTACCTCTGAAAAAGGGCACATCTAGTCCCTATACCTCAAATCTCTCTTCAGAGTATTTGATTCAGTATACTATTCTGCTGTGCAGAATACTTTTAAAAGTTAATTCTCTCCTTAAAAGAGAAATAAATCAGTTTCATTCAAATATTAGTGGAATGAGTTGTAAACATTGATTAGAAAAAATCTACAAGATGATTCCCAATTCTAAAGTTGCAATGTACTTATTTTTAGGTAGATACATTGTTTTAATAATAGTATGCTCAAAAAAATAATAGTATGCTAAAAATATGTCCATTTTAAGGAAAATAACTAAAATAGTGATAGCACTTTATACATGCATACACACACATATATATAATTTATATATATTATTATATATATAATATATATATTTATAAAATATTGAAATTTATATATATTATTATTATTATATACACTATATATATAAATTTTTTGAGCATTTGTCAACTAAAACAATGGTTCCCAATCAAATCAAGTCCCCTCCATGCCCCAACCACCCATCAGAACTCATGCATTACAACATCCAATCTAAACCTAAGCCAGTCAAGATCTCAAACCTAGATGTTCTTCTGTGCAAATAGATCCATTGGACTCTAGTCAGCATATCTAGAAATCCTCAGTAAGGCATACTCTTCCTCAACCAACAATATTCAGTCTCTTGTAGTTCTCAGTCCAGGGTCAGTCTCCCACCCATTTTTCTCACTCCACTTTGAGACCTTGTCCCAGTTGGCATGGGTCCCTAGCCTGATACCTACATTGCCAAGAGTTCACATGTGAAAGTTTACAGTCTACTGTAAGCCAATGCTTCTCTATGTTCAAATGAGGGCCAGAGAGAATACGAGAGCAACTCTCAATTCCTACCGGTAAAGCTTCCTTGCACAAAACTGAGTGTGATGCAAAGGAAAGGCCATAACTAATCAAGCTGCAAAGACCAGGAGCCTCCAAAGTGTGCATCCCTGGATAGATCCCCTATATTAAACCTCACCCATCCACGGCTCAGGGATCATTTTGGGAGAGGGGGCAGAAAGATTGTAAGAGCCACTGCTGGTGATAACACTTTTTATGTTAATTCTAGATTAGGAAAGCAAAATGAATACACTAGATCTTCAGGCTAATTCTTATTTTTTAATGAATTAACTATAACCTGCTTCTAGATTTCATTTACTTATTATAGAATTCTTGATTATGATTAAATAAGTGGTAAGTCAGAGTAACGGATTTCACAGTAACCTGCTTCTAGATTTCATTTACTTATTATAGAACTCTTGATTATTATTAAATAAGTGGTAAGTCAATGTAAAGGATTTCATAGTAACCAGTCCAAACCACAAATAAATTTTGGGAAAATATCAACAATATGCACTTGATCACTAAATAATCAAAGTATATGATTTATAAATAGATTCACACATTCAGTCTTTCAAGACCTCAAAGTTCCTTGAGTATTTATTGTAGCATTTTTATCTTTTGTGCGATTTAATCATATGTTAAATATTGGATAGAATATAACCTGACTTTTCTTATATGCAGCATTTACATTAAGTTAAAATATTAAAATATGAGGTTGTACCTCACTATAATGCTTAAATTTTATAACTCAGTGATGAATATATGTGTTTTATATCTTCTTTTACCCAAATATTTTATTATATGATACATAACATCAATAATACAATAATTCAAATCTGTTCATATTTTCCCAACACGCATGTAGTAATTAGATGACATGAATATACATAATCCATTTATCAGGGAATTATCTATTTTCAGTTCAGAATTATTATCTTCCCTCTTTCAAAAAATAAATATTGTCAAAATCAAGAAAAAAATCTGCAGTTGCTTCAAATAACTGCTAAAAAGATATGATTTTCTAAATAGAAATTTAACATAGAAAGGATTCTCTGAATTGCTCAACATAAAATTTTAATATCTGTTAATTGGTAAAAAGCGTATTCCTCATGTTTAATGGTACACTTACTTATATAATTAGGTTAATATTTGAATAGTTTTAATTTTGTCTATTATGGACATTTAAATGGTTTTAAACACTTGTCAAAACTTTAAAATGTGGCATTTCTTATATTTAAAAACTTCTTACCATATTAAGATGTTAAACTTAAAAGAGTTTATTATAACTATAATTTTACATTTATTTCCACATCATCCATCTAGTTTTCTGGATAGTGAGACATCTTTCTATTAGCTAAAGAGGTATTAGAACTTTAGCTCTCAATTCTTCCCAGCACAGGCAGGGTTACCCAGAGGAAGCACAAGGAATGCTTTCAGAGCTGAGCAAAGGAGTGCAGGTTTGCTGTATCAAATCTTCTACAAATGTTCTGGCAGTTAAATCAAACTTTGTTTATATTTCGTGCCTCTCAACAGAAATTAAGAACAGTGGAAACAATTCACGCAAGAGCTTGGCAATCTTCTCTCACTCTCTCTTAGTGAATATGACAAGCTCACCTGCTGTGGGAGACTGAAAATAAGGGACAATCTCACTATATTAATAAAACATGAGCAATGACTGAATCTGAGGCTAACTAAGTCACCAGAGACCATCTGTGATGCTTAATTCTGTGCATGATGGAAGTACTTTAGCCTGAGGTAACTTTTGCAGAAGCCATATTTCCGTGCGAGCCTTCACTTAAAGCACTAGCGCCAGGCAGAGTTCATGTTCATGGGAGTGTAAACTTACAGTAAAAGACAGGGACCACTTAGATGTTGTAACACTCAAGACAGTCAACTTTGGCAGTGGCCTAATGTTTTATTGAAGATCGTTCCTCTTTACAAGAGATCTGAAAATCCACTTAGTACCCTTGAAGATTGTGTGTTTTGACTGCATAGACTAGTTCCCAATCACAGAAAGATAAAAACATCAAAATAAGCTAATAGTGTTCTGCCATGAACTACAGTCTCAAGAGACAGGAAGTAAAAGGGAGAGGTTTCCAGGGGATCTATTAAGTTCAAGTGCTTGCTGAAGTTAAAGTAATGAGCTGAGGCTAAGAGAAGAGGGGAGACAGTTGAACAAGGAAGAGAATATAAAAAGGAATAAAAGAGAAAAGAAAATGGGAGAGATTTTCTAGTAAATAGGGAGGAATCGGCCCCAGGAAAGTGAATAAAGTTATACTTACATTTTTTTTAATCAGATACACAGTGTTTGAAAATGATGTGGAGACACTGAAATAGAGGTACAGTGATGTTCACATGAAAACTATCCCTGGGAATATAATTTTGAATAGTGAGAATTAATAAGGGACAACTGCCTTAGAAATGACATTGTACAAAAGAGAATTTTCTTTTTGTTAAATTAATATATTTGAGCACAAATTTAAACACGATGCTTTAATTTATTTCCCCTTTTGTTTCTTGAGACACAAAATCTGATAACTTTAGTTCCTTGAAATAACTTACATCTGCAAATACATTATGAGACTATGAGTAGAAAACTACTGATTATCACCCACTCTGATTTACTTTTGTTATGACATTTACTTATCTGTGAGTTTGTAATCAAAGGTTTATGGAAGGAAGACTATGAAGGAAGTACAGCAACTGTTAAGGTCAATGCGTATCATCTGTATGCTTCTGGTTTCTGTCTGTCCTGAGATTACCACGATGGTTTAGAATGGAAGTGTTTGCCATTTTGGGTGCCACTGGAATATTTATAGCAAATAACGCATTTCAATTCCTTCGGAAGGCAATGGCACCAACTAATTGATTCATAAATGTGTAATGCAGGTTGTGATATTTTGGTAAAGGTATTAGAGTGCAAATTTAGGAACATATATTCTCCTTTCTGCTAGATTGGGTATGTCATTCTCTGTGTCCTTTCTTGGGAGTCACAGCAAAAGAAGCTATCAAATAAGGGACAAAACAAATAATATCTGAAATCTCTTGCTTTATATTATGTTAGGTGTGCACTTAAACTATACACAGACTTTAAGAATTGCTTATCTTCAAGCTAAAATTTCATTCTACTCTTCAACATCCAAACAAAACATTACTTCAGGGAGTAGCTGCACATGGCTTCCACTCTCTGTTTGAATCTAGCCTACACATAGATTTCAAGTGGCATTTTTTTTTTATTTTTAGTTAGTTGATTCAACATTTTATTTTTATTTTATTTTTTATTTTGAGGTTCAAATGCAAAGAGAGATTTTATTGCAAAATGCCTGGTTATATAGCAAGCATGATTCTTAATCTCACGGCTGAATCCTAAATCTTTTCGTCACTCCACCCCACCCCATGGTTGTGGCCAGGGAGGTCCCATTGATTTAGAATGCAACCCATTTTAACTAAGTTTTCCCACATCTCACCCTTTAATTTTAGTTTTTTTTTAATTTTTCTGAGAGGCAGGGGAGCCCATGGGTGAGACTAACAACACAAAGCTACCTGAGTTATGAATAGCCAGCTGCTCAAGCCTGTTTTGAATGCTAGGCAGTGGGGGACAGGTCAGACCTGAAACTTTATTTTCACACTGAGGCCAATTAATATCCAAAAAATCCAACCATGAAGTGAACCAATTATTGAGGATAAGCAATGAATGTAACATTCATGTAAAACCAATTACCAAGTATCTATGTCCAAATTTTGAACAACCCAAGGTTCCCATAGTCCAATTGGAGAAGCTTGTATGCACAAGCATGTTGATAAAATAAGAGTCCAGTCTATATTGTTGTAGTCTCATGATTCACCCCAATATCTCAGAAGCCCTTACATTCTACCACGCCTCCTCTTCTGCAATTTGTTCCCTAGGCTTTGGGAAAGGGGCTCAAGTGGGTGAGAAGCAAAACAGTCTATTTTGTCTGCAGATGTATTTTTTTGACTCTTAGTCTTCAGGTCATTTCCCTTCATGGGTTGACAGCTCATCAGGGGTACCTTTTTAATCCTACTAGCAAAACACAAGCAATTAGATGTACAGGCATTTAAACCATACTAATTATTATGGCAAGCTATGCTGTGAGCATAGACACAAATGTTTGGGTGGTATGCTAATCCACAAACCATGGTTTTTCTGTAAAATATGACAAGTTCTTACTGTGGCTTATAACATCTCCTAACCACTAGAGGATGTAAGTTTGTGGCATCAGCAGTGAATTATTCCTTCAAGGAGAGAGCTAATAGCCAATTAGATTTGGGATATATATAGACACATGGCTGCCACTGTTGCACCGTATCTTCAGGCAGTTGAGGTGTAGCAGATACTGACAGAGGAGTCTTGCTTGACTCAAGGAGACCAATATTTTGCTTTATTGCTTTAGTGGCCTTTGATAACGCTCTCTGGCATTTCAGAGGCCAACTGTACATTATAGCAAGTGATGTCTCAAAACAGTTTTTCATGCTTACCCCAGGTCTTCGACAACAGGGACTTACCACCTTTCACCTTGCAGATATCCCAATTAGAGGTAAAAGGCCTTTATAATTTTGGGGGCCTGGATCCCCTAGCCAACATCTCCTTGTCAGAATAATCCATTGCTGATATCAGAGCTCTTCTGTATTAATATATTTTGCTTAATTACTCAGCTTATAAAGACTTTACTATTATATTTGTCTCTAGATAGAGAATTATCCTTTCACAGTTCCTATGTATCAGTGAATTAAAGAAGGTATTTATAACTGTTTTATAAAGAAATTACCACTATAACAGTTGGCTCTAATTTATACTTAAGGAATGACTTCATTATCATCATGTTTTACTTTTTCCTATAAAAGTAAGAGGTAGGAAGGTTTCTCAGCATCTGGAAGGTAAACTTCGTTAGGGCCCATTATAAACAGTTATCCCAAATAGAATTCAGAAAGATGCTCAGTGTCTGTGATTCAGGCAATCTGAGGTTCCTCTTTCTTTACTGTTCAGATGGGTCAGGCTCTATGCTGGCATTTCCCAGTCCATCCTGCACATGGCTTCCACTCTCTTGTTGAATCTAGCCTGCACATAGATTTCATGTGGCACTTTTTTTTTTTATTTTTAGTTAGTTGGTTCAACTTTTTATATTGAGTCATTTTACATGCTTTGCCCCAGTTTCTCCTCAGAATAACATCTGTTACTGCCAACAAAAGATCTTATCTCCATCCTTATCATCAAGAGCCCTGCTAGTCCCAGCTCTGTTCCCAGCCACTGTGTCTTACATAGTCCCCCCTCCCTGTGGTCTTCCTTTATTTCAATTAGTATTTATATGTACTGTTGTCTCTATAAAAATCTAAGAAAATGTGTATTAGAGAAGCTTACATGTAAAGAAAATAGTTTGTATATCTTTTTGTCCATAGAAAATATTATGTAACTTGTATGTATAATTTCTTCCTTTATTGTGTCACTCATTACTCGACCTGCCTGTGAACTGTGGGCCATTGCACTTTATCTTTGTAGAATTTTATTTTTTTCCTTTTCTCCCCTTGTGTGTTAGTCTGTTAATACTTCCAAAAATCTTCCAAAGCATTTTTTCTTGAAACCTACTTTGCAATAACATAAGTGTCTCTCCTTATTAACAGACTCCAGTATCTTAGAGAACAAATCTCATACACACTACAGATATGAACTCCTTAAACATGTGCTGTAATGCTGTTAGGTAACTGTTAACTGTTACTTTTTGCCTTTCAAAATGAAAATGAAACTAGTCAACAGCACTATGTTCATGTGGAAAGTTGTGTTAAAGGATTGCTATCTAAAAGCAATATAGAAGACACTAGCTTCTAATATAGAAAAGACACTAGTTTCCTTAATATTGGACCTCTGTAGAGAAGACAGCACTATGTCTTGATATGTACTTTTCCTCTCTCTCTCCCAATATTTATTTATTTATATTTTATGTAGATGAGTATTTGCTGTTTTGCCTGCATGTACTTATGTGTACTGCATGTATGCTTAGTGCTCATTGAAATCAGAAGAGGGCTCTGAGTGCCCTGGAACTGGTGTTACAGAATATTGTGAGTTGTCATGTGTTGAGAACTGAATCTGGTACTATGAAAGAGCAGCAAGTGTTTTTGACCTCCAAAGCCCTCAACTGTGCCCGTACCTAAATAATATTAAACCATTTCCTTGGGTTAATGGTTAAAAGTAGTGGCTACTCTTTCAGAGGACCTGGAATTCATTCCTGGGACCCCCATGGTGGGTAACAACCATGTGTAACTCCAGTTCCAGAATATCTGATGCCCACTTTTGATGTCTATGGACATTGTTCCATACAGGTGCACTTACATACATGCAGGCACTATACTATTTAATACACATAATATAAAAATAATAAATGAAATATTTTAAAACCTTTACTTTATAAACTCAAACATTTTTTTAATTAGTTTTTATTGATGCTTTGTGCATTTCATACATTTTTTCCAATTCAGTTCAGGCTTATTTCCCTTTCCCCTTCCCCCCCCCACCACCACCCCACCCAGCTCATGCATTCGCCATAACTGTCCTGCATGCTTTCTCTCAGTTTTTTTTATGTCATTTTAGCTATAAGTGAGTAATCCATGACGTCGAAGCATCCTTCATGGCAAAAACCTATCTGCAGGCTGTTGTGCCCAAAACCCTTACAGCCCCACCCCATCCAGTGGGGGGGTGCAGGTTGTTTGTTCAATCAATTGATCAATGAGTGTCCCAGACTACATTGCTGTAGTTTACAACATTCACCCCAATCGCAGCCTTTAATTCGACCACCGCCCCTCTCCGCAGGTTGGTCCCTAGCTTAGAAAAGGGGCACTGGTTGGAATGAGAGGTTAAAACAGTACACTCTGCTCGGAGCTGCTGTAACTTTGGACCCGGTGGAATTGCTGGGGGCTTGTTTACTCGGGCTGACAGGTGTCCAGGAGGATAGACGGTCGAGTCCTACTAAGAAGCACACAGCAATGAGATTATAGGTATTTAAACAGCACAATAGTTTATGGAGGGTGACGTGAGAGAGACACAGTGTTGGAGATGTAATCCAGAATCAATTGTTCCCACCTGTTAAAATATGAACAGGGTCTACTGGGCTTATAACATCTCCTACCTTCGAGGGTGTTGTAAGTCTGTGGCATCAGCATGGGTTTTATTCTCTCCAAAGGGGAGAGCCAATGGCCAATTAGATTTGGGAATATACAGGCACATGCTGCCTCGTATGCACCGTATTTTCCAGGCAGGGTGAGGTGTAGCTGTGCTGAGGGGAGTCTTGTCTTCTCAGGGAGACCACATATTTGCTTTTATTGGTTCAGTGGGCCTTTGGTAAAACACTCTCTGGCATTCCAGAGGGCCATCTGTACACTTGCATGTTTGGTCTCATAATCCTCCCATGTTAATCGTCCAGTTCTTCGAGCAGCAGGGTCTTATTGCTTTCTCCTCATGTAGGTATCCCCAACTAGAGCAAGGAGCATTACCCTTTTGGGGGGACTTGGATCCCTGCCAACATCCACCTGGTAGAACAATCCATGCTGATGTCAGAGCTCCTGTATTAATATTATTTTTGCTCTGAGTGCAAAGCCCTGGACTTAGTATTATAATTTGGTTCTGAACAGAGGTAAAGCCTTCCACAGTTCCCTATGTCAGTATCAATTAAAGAAAGCAGTTTTAACGGTTTTTACAGAGATAACCTCTACAATAGTTGTCTCAATTTGTAACAGTGTGGGCGAGCGACCTCATCATCGTCATATTTCTCCTTGTTCTATGGGGGGGGGGGGCACAGAAGTTCTCTCTCTATCAGAACACTTTGTGGCACCTAGAAGGTAAGTTTCATTACGGACTACCATTATAACTAGTTTGTTACATGTAGGATCACAGAGGGGTTCGATTGTTTATGGGCAACTCTGCGGCTTTTCTTCCTCTTGAATGGTCAGGAGGGGTCAGCCTTTCCGTTGCACTTAAATGAAATATTTTAAAAACCTTTACTTTATAAACTCCAAACATTTTTAAACCAGGGGCTCCATCTGCTGGCCTCGGAACTCAATATGTAGAACCAGAACCTGGACTGTGAAACTCAGGATTCCCTTTCTCTGCTCCAAAGTGCGGAGATTGAAGGCATGGGCCACAACCCACACCTGGCTATAAAGTCCACAACTAAAATATAGAAATTGATATCTATAAACCTAATTTTGTTTCTCAACATTTACATTAAGTGTTTTTTTTGTCAACCATCAGGTAATATTCTGCACGTTAGATCCAGACGCAAAGTGGCAGGTCTCCCTGTTCTGTGTTCTCTAAATAAGAAAGTATTTATATCACTATTGGATTTTAAGTGTTAGAGATTACGTAGTTTTGTACCGTTTTACTTTAGGTAACTCAAATTTACTAATTTGAAGTAAAGATTGATGTAATCAAGCAGGAGTCTTATATCTGCAGGATCACTTGATTTAGTGGGTTATATGTACAAATAACATGCTAGTAAGGAACCTTATCGATTAACATCTAATGCTAATTTTGCCAAAAATAACAGAAATGTTAATATCTAAAGAAAACCAAAAGTACCAATGAAGTAAGACAGCACTGTAGAGAATAATTCCTATTCATATATGTGAGGTATTGCTGTTCTAAAATTTTCTTTAGTGGGTTTTCTGTTTGTCTTCCATTGCTGTGGACACAACATCTGACCAACACAACTTGGGAAGAAAGGGTTTACTAAGTTTTACATCTCTTGGGTCACAGTTCATCATCTCAGGGAACACAAGGCAGGAACTCAGGGCAGGAAACCTGGGAGGCAGGAGCTGAAGCACGGCCATGGAGGAATTGCTGTCCCCTGGCTTGCTTGCTCCTCTGGCTCCTGCCCATCTGGACTTCTTATACCATACACAACCACCTGCCCAGGGTGGCACCACTCATTGTGGGCTGGGCCCTTCCACACTGCTTGGCCATCAAGACAATACTCCACAGATGTGGCCACAGGCCAATCCAATGGAGCCAATTCCCCAATTGAGGCTCCCTCAACCCATGTGTGTCAAGTTGACACTAAAGCTATCCAGCACAGTGGATCTTCTCATATATGCTTATAACTATTAAAACTAAACTTTTAAAACAAACCTGAAATGCAACATTAATCCTAAATGAAGTTATACATATCATTCACAAAGTCCTTTTTTAGTTTCTATAAATCAGTTTTACATATAGAAATCTAACATTCACAATAACCATCATGTAATTGATTAAGTAAATAAATGGAAATTCAGTACTATTGTATTAGTCACTTTTCTGTTGCTGTGAAAAAGCACCATGACCAAGGAACTTATAAAAGGAAGAGTTTATTTGAGCTTACGATTGATGGTTCCAGGGAATTAGAGTCCATTATGGCAGGAGGCATGGTGGCTGGATCTGGAGCAGCATGCCGAGGGTCACATCTCGCAAAGAGAACAGAAAGCAGAGAGAGCAACTGTAGACCACGAGGCTTGTTAAAATTCACTAAGCCTGCCTCCAACAACGCACTTCCTCCAGCATGGCCACACCTTCTAAGACCTCCAAAAACAGTGCCACCAACTGGAGACAAATGTCTGAATACTTACAGCCTATGGGGGACACTCATTCAAACCACCACAACCATGTTCGAGGTAACCATGTTAGTAGCTGGTAGACTTTTTTCTACCCAGTTTAGCTCGTTTAGGGCCTGCATGGTAAAGCAACATTTTTTATTGCATTGCCCTTGCTTGTGACAACTGCATGTAAATTTGTAGAGTTTCGATATTATATTTTACATGATTTCTCAAGATTTTTATACACTAATTCATTAAAGTAATATAGCTACTTTAATAGTTTAATTTCAACAAATGTGACTTTAACTTCTTTATTGCATGTGAAAAAGAGAATTAATAATGATTTTCCAGCTCTCCATTTGCATCAAGTTTGTACAGTTTCAAATGAAAAATTAAACTAGTAATGATAATATGCCTGTATGCAGTCAAGCATGGCTTGTAAGAGCCCTTGTGCATCTTGTCAGCTCTGTGAATTTCTTCTGTCCTTGCTTGCTCCTTTAAAGCTACAATTCTGCTAATTGAATTTGTCTTCTTTTAATCATATTTGTATATAACTCTACTAATTGCATTCAGTTTATCTAATTTTACTGTTTTTGAGTTTTTAATATAGCTACAGTCCCCATCTCAAAATGTAGGGCAAGCCTGAGGAAGGTTGGAACTATGCCTTTGCATTCCTGAGGCATTACATCACCACCATTAGCACTGACATGAAGATATGTTATTAGCACATTTTCAGTGAATTATAAGTAGTTTAGTACTACAGTGTAATGGGTAGGTAGATGATCATGAATGAAAGGTCATTAAGAGATGAACTAGAAGGAAACATACCAAGGAGTGTTTTATGTTCTGCATTCCTTTATCAAGTCACTTTATGTTTTCTAAATATAATTATATATATTTGAATATATATATATATATATATATATACTAGATATACTATATAAGATTCAAAACTAATGTATAGGCCTATGGCTTCTTGAGTTATGCCTGTAATATTTTTAATTTAAAAAGCCAGTAGTATTCACAGTAGTGTAGATATATAGGTCAGTACCATTTTTCTAAAACATGTAAGACCCTAGAATGATTCCTAGAACTACGAGAATTCAACCCAAAACAGAAAAGTTTTGAATAGAAAAAGTTCTATCAAGAACTAAAAACATAAAGCTGATGGAATGCCGGGCTCTGTTTTTGTGGGTGGTTCTCTGAGAGTTCCTCTATTCACCCCCATTTATTCTCAGTAATACTAGATTATTCCATGGAAACGTAACATCATTTGTAGTCTTATAAACATGTTGATCACATTAGTTTTAATTTGCTAATGTGCTGGCTATCTTTAGTGTCAACTTGACACACCTGGGATGAGGGAGCCTCAATTGGGGAATTGGCTCCATTAGACTGGCCTGTGGCCACGTCTGTGGAGTATTGTCTTGATTGTTGGGCAATGTGGGAGGGCCCAGCCCATTATGGGTGGTGCCACTCGGGGCAGGTTGTTGTGTACCATATAAGAGGGCAGGCTGGGCATGGGCAGGGGAGCAAACCAGTGAACAGCATTCCTCCCTGGCCTGTGCTTTAGCGTCCTGCCTCCAGTTTCTGCCCTGAGTTCCTGCCTTGTGCTCCCAGTGATGAGTGTGACCCAGGAGATGTAAGCTGAATAAACCCTTTCCTCCCCAAGTTGGTGTCAGTCAGAGTGTTTTGTTACAGCAATGGAAGACAAACTAGAACTAATGTAGCAAATTACATGGATTCTGCAATAAAACAGCACAATCATCTATAGTTAGTATATCAGAATCCCACAGATCAGTGATCTGCTGCTGTATTGTGCTTTATATGGTGTACTCAACACAATATTTATGTTTGTGTTTATCTATCTAATATGGTGAAGAAGTTGTAGGACAAGGCGAACACTAATCCACTGATGGTGGGAATGTAAACTCATACAACCACTGTGGAAAGCAGTGTGGAGAACCTTAAAAGACTCAAAATTAGCCTTACCAGACTACCAATCATACTACTCCTGGGTATATACCCATCAGCTGTCTGTCTGTTTATCTATCTATCTTCTATATATCTATCATTCTATCTATCATTCTATCTATCTATCGTATCAATCTAATCTATGCCTATATCATCTATTTATTTTTACTTTTCGGGCTCTTTGGGCTCTCCACACTCTATAGCTAGTACGCTCCTTTTTTCTTCTTCAAAGACTGTGAGATTGCATTTCTTGGATACTTCTTCCTTTATCTCTCTCTCTAATATTGGCCAGGAAATTTTCTTAATTTGAAGGACTATGAATAAGCTAGGTCAATATGAGCAATCAGGATAATATTCCCATTCCAAGATGTCAGTCTCATTAGTATCTGCAGTGATCCTTATGTTCATTTCTTTAGCCATAGGAGATAACAGAGTCACATTTTTCATTATCTGTTCTTGGAGATTTTTAGGGATTCACTGATCTGCCTACCACATTCACCAAGACATCACAATTACAAATATGTACCCTATGAAATTTCTTCTTAATTTTGTGTTTTATGTTTATTACATAAGTTCTTTGCTTTGGGCTCTTTTGTTTTTATCATATGAAATTTTAATAAATTCCTTTGAAAATTGTAAAGAGTAATTTATACAATTTTCCTAATATTCATCCTCTCCAATCCTTCCTTAAATCTTCACAGATCCCCCTTCCACTGTTTACCCCTCAAAACCTCCTTTCCTTCTTTTTAAAAATCTTTTTACTGTTTGATAACTTCATGCATGCATATATATTGTTATAATGAAATCCACCTGCACTCACTCTTCTCACCTCCTTCCCCCCTACAAGTTTCCCCTCCCAACAAGTTATAACTTCCTGCATGTGCAGGGATGTATGGTTATCTGCTGCAGCAGGATGAGCCTCTCAGGGCCACACCACTAATGAGAATTCCTTGTCCCTCACCTAACACACAGGTTTTTTTCCAGATATTTATTTAATTTTATTTTATTTTAAAGTTAATTTTTATTGATCACATTTCATACAACATTTCTTAATTCAATTCAGAGTCATTCCCCCATCCATTACCAATCACGTCATGCCCCTTACCCCCCCGCCAGAGCCTCAGGATTCTGCCATACAGGTTTAAGTCCTGTCTTGCATCTTTTCTTTTATAACTTTTTCAATGCAGAAAGTTTTACTGTGTTTGGTCAGTTCGTTTGAACAGGTTTTTCTCGTCTCCTTTGTTATTCCTTATATTTTATATTATTCAAAAATGAAATCATATCCTTCCACGCATAAACACAATGAAATCCTACAAATAAACTATAGTTTTTAAATTGCCAAAACATTTAGGGATTCACATTTTAACAGTAAAGTTGGATGCAGATAAATAAGAAGATATAACTTTACATTCTTTCTTTTTTTAGAATAGGACATAGATATTCTCCAGCCACCTATATGGTAACAATAATGTGTGAAGGTAAGTTGTGTTGGTCATTGCTAGAGCTCATTAATAGATTCACATTATATAACAGCATCAGTTTGCTTAAATACAATATAATATAATAATAAAAGCTGCTCAGTGTTTGCCTGCCAACATGGAGGATTTAGTGTCAGCATCCACAAATGAGGAAACCATTTGCCTTTTTGTTTTTTTTTTTTTCGTTGGGTTTCGTGGATGTGTGTTTCGATCTTAGCTTCAGCATATGGGATATATGAGGTGATTCCATCATTTAGTCTCCAAAGTTCATCATGATGTCTAGAACTGCTGCAGTAGAACTCCATTTGTATTGTAACCAATTTGTTGTTAACCAGTCACAGATTGGGGTGTTTGGGTTGGTTATCAGCTTTGTGTTATCGCGGTCAGAGAGCTGCACGAAACGATAGATTGCATAGTATCTATCGGAGTAGGATGACCGTTGGGTATATACCCAGGAGTGGTATGCCCATTGTCAAGGTGTAGGCTCTATTGAGTCTTTTAAACGTGCTCCGCACTGCTTTCCACAGTGGCTGTATGGTTACAGTCTCACCAGCATGTGGATAAGTTGTTCCCAATTGTCCCACAAGCTCTCCACGATTTGGGTGTCCTTGTTTGTGGTGTCTTGAACTTGGCCAGTCTTTGGAGGAAAATGGATGACCGTTATGTGGGTAGTAATTTGCATTCCCTTGATTTATGATGCTGAGACACTTTTTACGATGTTTTCTCAGCCATCTTATCTTCATTAGTAGTGAAGCTCTGATCATCTCTTTAGACTCCATCTTTTGAGTAGGGCATTTGTTTTCTTCTTTTTTTATCTTTTTTTAGTGTATTTTTTAGGTTTGATATTCTAATGTCTCTGTATGCTTTTGTCAGTGGTGAATTCCTCCCACCTGTGGGGTTTTCTCTCACTTTGTTATTGTTTTCTAATAAAACAAAGCTGTTGAGTTTAATGAGGTCCCACTTGCCAGCTGTTGTCCTTTTTCCTTGCAGCTTGCTGTTTTATTTAAGAAGTCTTATTCAAGCATCTGTGGAGTTTCTAGGTGTGTCAAGGTATACCTTGTGTGTATTTTCTAATTGAGCAAGTCCTGGGTCCATTCATGTGTAGTTCCATGACAATCTGGGCTTATCATGGAGACTCCTGTCTCATAAAAAGCAAAAAAAGTTTGTTATTTTAATAATTATATTTTGTTTTCTGTTTGATTGCTTTTATCTTTTCCTTATGTTTTCGTACTTCATAGTACGGCGGTTTATGATCTATTAGTTTAGATCTATATCTTGGTATGTATTATTTTTGTACAGAGTGAAGAGTAGGGGTTTAATTTTCTGTTCTTTCTCGAAGTGGTGATCCATTTTTGCCAACACCATTTGCCTGAAAGATGCTATCTTTCCTCCATTGAGCTTTTGTGGCCCCTTTGTCAAAGAATGAGGTGGCTGAAGTTATATGAGTTCAAGTTTGAATCTTCAATGTTTTGTCCATTTGGTCAATGTTCTATTGTTTTTGCCAGTACAGAGGCTGTCTTTATGATCTATAGCCTCTAATGTAGTTGAAGTCTGGTAAGTAATCCCCCGCTGTATTGCATTTGTCACTCAGTTGCTTTAGCTTTCAGGGTTTTTGGTTTTTCCATATGGACTTTTTAAGGATAGTTTTTTTCAATCTGTGGTAAAAGCTCGTGGGAATTTTGATTGCACTGAATCTATATATACTTTGAGTGGAATGGACATTTTTATCATGTTAATTTTTCCAAATCCATGAGCAATGGGAGGTCTTTTCATCTTTGATGTCATTTTATCTCCTTCAAGGGTTTTAAAATGTTTGTTTAAGTATTTTTGTATTTGGTTAGGTTCATTCTTAGGTAATTTGATTTTGAGGTATTGTTGATTGGGAAGGTCCTCCTTTAATTCTATTCTCCAAGTTGCTTACTTGTTGTAAAGAAGGGCTACTACTCTTTTCCTAGGTTTATTTTGTATCCTCAATTTTGAACTGAATAATTTTCTAGGAGATTCCTGTGGAGTTTCTAGCACATGCCTAGTTAAATATCATAATCATTCTGCAAAACGGATAGATTTACTTCCTCGTTTCCGATAGTACTCTTTTATTTCCTTCTCCTTTTCTTATTGCCCTTAGCAAAGCATTTCAAGCACTAGATATGAAGAGGAGGGGTGATGTGTGTCAGCACTTGCCATGTTCTGGGCCTATGTTAAGGGGAATGCTTCCAAACTTTTCCTCCAATTAGGATATGTTGGCTGTGATTTCTTGTTTATGGCTTTTGTTACATTGAGGAATGGACACAAAACAAGTCCAATTCCTTCGAGGGACTTTAAGAGATGAAGGGATGACTGGGTTTTGTTGAAAGATTTTTCTGCATCGACTGAGATGATCCCTTGAACTTTGTCTTTCAATCATTATGTGTTTTGAAATGATATTAATTGATATCATCATCATTATATACTATACATCTATATAATTTCTAAATATTGACCATCCCTGCATCTCTGGTAGAATCCGTGTGGTCATGTTGATGATCTTTTTGATTGGGCTTTATGAACTTGCAAGTATTTTGTTGAGATTTTCAATTAGTTATTATGGTCTTGTTTTTTTTTCTTTTTTTTTGGTTTGTGTCTTTGGTCTGGAATTTGGTATTAGAGATGATGCTGCTTCATAAGAAGAATTTGGAATATTTCCCTGTTTATATCCTCCTGGAGGGATTTCGAGTATAATGGTTGTAAGAGTCCTTAAAATGTTTTTTGATTCTGCGCTAAAACATCTGGGACTGGGCTTTTTTTAGATGGAAGGTTTTTTTTTTTTATTATAACTTCATATCTCCTCACTATATTATGGGTCCTGTTTAAGCTTTCAAATCTCTCTTGGTCAAGCTTTGGTGAANTTGGAACTATGCCTTTGCATTCCTGAGGCATTACATCACCACCATTAGCACTGACATGAAGATATGTTATTAGCACATTTTCAGTGAATTATAAGTAGTTTAGTACTACAGTGTAATGGGTAGGTAGATGATCATGAATGAAAGGTCATTAAGAGATGAACTAGAAGGAAACATACCAAGGAGTGTTTTATGTTCTGCATTCCTTTATCAAGTCACGTTAGTTTTCTAAAATTAGTAGATTATATATATTTGAATATATATATATATATATAAGTATATATATATATATATATTCAAACTTAATTATCAGGCCGCTATGGCGTCTGTAGTATGCTTGTAAGAGTTGTTAATTTAAAGCCAGTAAATAAGAAAATCAATAATATAGAGTTCAGTAAACCATTTTCCATTTTTCTAAAACATGTAAGACCCTAGAATGATTCCCTAGAACTACTAGAAATTCACACCAAAACAGAAAAGTTTTGAATAGAAAAAGTTCTATCAAGAACTAAAAACATAAAGCTGATGGAATGCCGGGCTCTGTTTTTGTGGGTGGTTCTCTGAGAGTTCCTCTATTCACCCCCATTTATTCTCAGTAATACTAGATTATTCCATGGAAACGTAACATCATTTGTAGTCTTATAAACATGTTGATCACATTAGTTTTAATTTGCTAATGTGCTGGATATTTAGTGTCAACTTGACACACCTGGGAAGAGGAGCCTCAATTGGGGAATTGGCTCATTAGACTGGCCTGTGGCCACGTCTTGGAGTTTGTCTTGATTGTTGTGGCAATGTGGGAGGGCCAGCCATATGGGTGGTTGCCACCCGGGGCAGGTTGTTGTGTAACCATATAAGAGGGCAGGCTGGGCATGGGCAGGGAGCAAACCAGTGAACAGCATCTCCCTGGCCTGTGCTTTAGCTCCCTGCCTCCAGTTTCTGCCCTGAGTTCCTGCCTTGTGCTCCCAAGTGATGAGTGTGACCGAGATATTAAGCTGAAAACCCTTTCCTCAAGTTGGTGTCAGTCAGAGTGTTTTTGTTACAGCAATGGAAGACAAACTAAAACTAATGTAGCAAATTACATGGATTCTGCAATAAAACAGCACAACATCTATAGTTAGTATATCAGAATCCAACAGATCAGTGATCTGCTGCTGTATTGTGCTTTATATGGTGTACTCAACACAATATTTATGTTTGTGTTTATCTATCTAATATGGTAAGAAGTTGTAGACAGGCGAACTACTAATCCATGATGTGGGAATGCTAAACTCATGCAAGCACTGTGGAAAGCAGTGTGAGAATCCTTAAAAGACTCAAAATTAGCTCTACGACCGACCCAATCATACTACTCCTGGTAATATACCCATCAGTCTGTCTGTCGTTTACATCTTATCTTCTATACTTTATCATTCTATCTATCATTCTATCTATCTATCTATCATGACTCAATCTAATCTATCATCAGCTATTTAATTTTACTTGTTTCGGCTCTTTGGGCTCTCCCACACTCTATAGCTTAGTACCTCCTTTTTTCTTCTTCAAAGCCTGTGAGATTGCATTTCTTGGATACATTCTTCCTTTATCTCTCTCTCTAATATTGGCCAGGAAATTTTCTTAATTTGAAGGACTATGAATAAGCTAGGTCAATATGAGCAATCAGGATAATATTCCCATTCCAAGATGTCAGTCTCATTAGTATCTGCAGTGATCCTTATGTTCATTTCTTTAGCCATAGGAGATAACAGAGTCACATTTTTCATTATCTGTTCTTGGAGATTTTTAGGGATTCACTGATCTGCCTACCACATTCACCAAGACATCACAATTACAAATATGTACCCTATGAAATTTCTTCTTAATTTGTGTTTTATGTTTATTACATAAGTTCATTTGCTTTGGGCTCTTTGTTTTATCATATTGGAATTTTATAAATTCTTTGAGAAATTTGTAAAGAGTATTTATACATATTTTCCTAATATTCATCCTCTCCAATCCTTCCTTAAATCTTCACAGATCCCCCTTCCACTGTTTACCCCTCAAAACCTCCTTTCCTTCTTTTAAAAATCTTTTTACTGTTTGGATAACTTCATGCATGTCAATAATTGTTATAATGAAATCCACCTGCACTCACTCTTCTCACCTCCTTCCCCCCTACAAGTTTCCCCTCCCAACAAGTTATAACTTCCTGCATGTGCAGGGATGTATGGTTATCTGCTGCAGCAGGATGAGCCTCTCAGGGCCACACCACTAATGAGAATTCCTTGTCCACTCACCTAACATCAAGGTTTATTTTCCAGATATTTAATTTAGTTTTATTTAATTTAAAGTTAACTTTTTATTGACACATTTCATCAAACATTTTCTTAATCAATTCAGAGTCATTCCCCCATCCATTACCAATCTACTCATGCCCCTCACCCCCCCGCCAGAGCCTCATGGATTCTGCCATACATGTTAAGTCCTGTCTTGCATCTTGTTTCTTTTATAACGTTTTCACTGCAGAAATTTACTGTGTTTGGTCAGTTCGTTGAACAGGTTTTCTCCTCTCACTCTTTTTTTATTCCCTTTATTTTATATTATTCAAAAATATGAATATCTATGCCTTCCACCATAAATCAAAATGAAGTCTCTACAATAAACTTATTTAAATTCCAAACAATTTAGGGATCACATTTTAACAGTAAAGTTGATTGCAGATAAATAAGAAAGTATAGACTTGTACATTCTTTCCTTTCTTTTTAGAATAGACTAATATTCTGCCACCATCCATATGGGTAACATAATTTGAAGTATAGTGGTGGTCGATTGCTAGAGCTCATAATAGATTCACATTATAACAGCATCGTTTGCTTAAGATACAGATATAAATAATAATAAAGCTGCTCAGTTGTGCCTGCCAACATCTGGAGGATTTAGTGTCAGCATCCACAATGAGGGAAACCATTTGCCTTTTTGTTTTCGTTGTTTTTTTTTTTGTGTGCTGTGTTCGATTTAGCATGTCACTATGGGTTATGAATGGTTCGCTTCCATGCAATTTTCTCCAAAGTTCATGATGTCTAGAACTGCTGCAGTAGAACTCCATTTGTAATTAACCACTTTTTGTTAACCAGTCATAGCAATGGGAGGGTGTTTGGGTTGGTTGCAGCTTGGTTATCGTCCGTAGAGAGCTGGCACGAACATAGATTGCATAGTAGATCTTCCGAGTAGGATGAACTCGTGTGGGTAATACCCAGGAGTGGTTGACCTTGTAAAGGTGTAGGCTCTATTTGATCTTTTAAACGTGCTTCCGCACTGCTTTCCACAGTGGCTGTATAGGTTACAGTCCTCACCAGCAGTTGGATAAGTTGTTCCCAGTTGGTCCCACAAGACATCTCGCACATTTGGGTGTCTTTTTGTGGTGGGTCTTGAACTGGCCGTCTTTGGAGTGAAAATGATGTACCTTGATGTGGGTATAATTTGCATGTTCCCTTGTTATTAATGATTGCTGAGATACTTTTACAGATGTTTCTCAGCCATCTTATCTTCACTTGTAGTGAAGCTCTGTATCATCTCTTTAAGCTCCATCTTTTGAGTAGGTATTTGTTTTCTTTACTCTTTTGTTTATTTTTTTTTTTTTTTTAGTTCAGATTGATATATCAATGCTCTGTAGATGCTTTGTCAGTGAAGGTTCTCCTCCCACTCTGTGGGGTTTTCTCTTCACTTTGTTGATTGTTTCTCTAATATAAACAAAAGCTGTTTGAGTTATATGAAAGTCCCACTTGCCAAGCTTTGTCCTCTTTCCTTGCAGCTGCTGTTGTTATTTAAGAAGTCTTATTCCTAGAGCATCTTGGATTGTCAGTGGGCAGGGTAGACCTTGTGTGTATTTCTAATGAGTCCATAGCCTGGTCATCTTACATGTGTAGTTCCATGACAATCTGGGCTTATTCATGGAGACCCTGTCCAAAAAATGCCAATAAAAGTTATTTAATTTTTATTTTTTTTTTTTTTTTGCTTTTATGTTGTTTTTTGTTTCTTTTTCCTTCAGTTCTGGTCTTATAGTCTGAACCAGTGGGATTTGATCCACTTGGAGTTTATTTATTTAAGTCGTCATTGATTGATTTAAGAGGAGAGTAGGTTTAATTTTGTTCTTCTCAAGCTTGTGATCCAGTTTTTGCCAACACCATTTGCCTGAAGATGCTATCTTTCCTCCATTGAGCGTTTTGTGGCCCCTGTTGTCAAAAATGAGGTGGCTGAAAGTTATATGAGTCAAGTTTGAATCTTAATTTTGCTTCCATTTGGTAATGTTTATTTTTTTGTCCAGTACGAGAAAGGCTGTCTTTATGAATTATACACTGTAATGTAGTTGAAGTCTGGTAAGTAATCCCCCTCTGTATTGCATTTTTCACTCAGTTGCTTTAAGCTTTCAGGGTTTTGGTTTGTTCCATATGGACTTTTTAAGGATAGTTTTTTCCAGTCTGTGGTAAAAGCTCGTGGGAATTTTGATTGCACTGAATCTATATATTAATTTGAGTGGAATGGACATTTTTATCATGTTAATTTTTCCAATCCATGAGCAATGGGAGGTCTTTTCATCTTTTGATGTCATTTTTTATCTCTTCTTCAGGGTTTTAAAATGTTTGTTTAATGTTTTTTGTTGTTGGTTAGGTTCATTCTAGTAATTAGATTTTGAGGTATTGTTGATTGGGAAGGTCCTGCCTTTATATTTTCTCCAGTTGCTTACTTGTTGTAAAGAAGAGGCTACTCCATCTTTTCCTAGGTTTATTTTGGTATCCTGCAATTTAACTGAAACTCAATTTTCTAGGAGATTCCTGGTGGATGTTCTAAGCAATGCCTAGTTAATATCATAATCAATGATCTGCAAAACGGAGATAGATTTACTCCTCTTTTCCGATAGTACTCTTTATTTCCTTCTCTTTTCTTTATGCCTCTAGCAATCATTTCAAGCACTAATGATTGAAGAGGAGGGTGTGTTATATAGCAGCCTTGCCATGTTCTGGCGCTATTTTGTTAAGGGGAATGCTTCCAAACTTTTCCTCCAATTAGGATATGTTGGTCTGTGGAATTTCTTGTTTATGGTTTTGAATACTTGAGAATGGACCACAAAACAAGTCCAATTCCTTCGAGGGACTTTAAAGATGAAGGGACTGGGTTTTGTTGAAAGATTTTTCTGCATCACTGAGATGATCCTGTGAACTTTGTCTTTCAATCATTGTATGTGTTTTGAATGATATTATTGATATACTACTTACTTCGTATAATAATATCTTAGATTATAATATCAATATTGACCATCCCTTGCATCCTGGTAGGAATCCAGTTGGTCATGTTGGATGATCTTTTTGATGATGGGTCTCTATATGTTTAATTGCAAGTATTTTGTTGAGATTTTATTTTTTTTTTTTAGTTATTATGGTTATAGTTTTCTTTCTGGTTTGTGTCTTTGTCTGGAATTTGGTATTAGAGTGATGATGCTGCCTTCATAAGAAGAATTTGGAATATTTTCCCTGTTTATATCCTCCTGAGGATTTCGAGTAATAATGGTTGTAAGAACTCTTAAAATGTTTTATAGAATTCTGCTCTAAAACCATCTGGGACTGGGCTTTTTTTAGATGGAAGGTTTTTTTTTTTTATTATATCTTCAATTTCCTCAAATATTATGGGTCTGTTTAAGCTTTCAATCTCTTCTTGGTCAAGCTTTGGTGAATCCCAGGTTTTCAGATATTCATCCATTTCACCTAGGTTTTCAAATTTAGTAGAGTATAGGTTTTTGAAGTATTCTCATTTGATTGTCTGGATCTTTTCTTTATCTGTTATGATGTTCCACCTTTTATCACAAATACTCTTGATTTGGAGTTGCTCTTTCTTTTGGTGAACTGGGCTAGAGGTCTGTCTATTTTGTTTATCTTTTCAAAGAACCAGCCTTTGGATTCATTGAATTTTTGTATTGTTTCTATTTTATATTATTTCTATTTTATATTATTTCTATTGTCTTTTTTTCTTTCATTGATTTCTGCTCTGATTTTTGTTATTTCTCCATGTCTTTTGGGTTTAGCATTCATTCGTTATTGTCTCTCAAGTGTTTCCAGCTGCAGTGTTAGGTAATTTATTTGTTCTCTTTCTGTTTTTTTTTTTTAATGTGGGCACTTAGGGCTATAAATTTCCCTCTTAGGACTAATTTTAATGTATTGCATAGATTTCGTTTTGTTGTGTTGTCATTTTAATTTAATCCTAGGAATGCTTATTTCATTCTTTATTCCCTGACCCACTCATTATTCAGGATTATGTTGTTTAGTCTCCACGTGTTATTATAGTTACTAGGGCTTAACCTGGTATTAATATTGAGATTTATTGCACTGTGGTCTCATAGAATGAGTATGTGTTCCATTTTGGAGAATGTTCCTTGGGGTGCTGAGTAGAAAGTATATCCTCACGTGTTTGGGTGGAAAATTTTTAGATATCCGTGAGGTCCATTTGGTCTATTGTAATGCTCGGTTCTGATGTCTCTCTGTTTATTTTTTGCCTACATGACCTATCCAAGGGTCTCAGTGGGGTCTTGAAGTCTCCCACTATTAGTGTGCTGGGATTAATCTGTGTCTTGAGGCCCTGAAAGATTGTCTTTATAAAGTTCAGTGCACAAGAGTTAGGTGCATAAACATTTAAGATTGTGAAATCTTCCTGGTTAATTGCTCCATTGATAAGGATATAATGGCCCTCTTTGTCTTGTCTGATCAATTTTATTCTGTTGTCTATTTTGTCTGATATTAGAATAGCAACTCCTACCTGCTTTTTGGTACCATTTGCTTGAAATACTTTTTCCCATCCTTTAACTCTAAGGTGGTGTCTGTCTTTGAGGGTGAGATTGGTTTCTCATAGGCAGCATATAGAAGGAATGTTTTCCAATCCATTCTCCTAGTCTTTGTCTTTTGTGGGGGGAGTTTAGACCATTAATATTTAAGGTTATTATTGAGAGATGTGTGTTGTTTCCTTTCAACTTATTTTTCGTTTGCATTCTTGGTCTAGGCATTTTTTCCTCTGTTATGCTCTTGATATTTTCTCTCTTGGGTTTCTTTAGGATAGTTGCTCCTTTACTCTTTTCTTTGAATTGCTTTGAGTATTTTCTGAAGTGTTGGTTTTATTGACATGTGTTCTTTCATTTTGTTTATATTGTGAAAGATTTTTCTTTCTCCTTAACTAAGCTTGACACTTTTGCTGGGTATAGTAATCTGGGTTGCATCTAAAGTCATTTAGCACTTTGGTCTACTTTCTACTGGCTTTCATAGTTTGCATTGAGAAGTCAGCTGTAATTCTTATGGGTTTTCTCCTTATATGTAACTTGTTGTTGTTTTTTTCTTGTGGCTTTCAGAATTTTTTCTTTGTTTTGAGCATCTAGTGCTTTTTTTCAATTTTATATATTTTAGTTATGTGTATGAATGTACTGTCTGCATGTAGGTTTGTGGACCTGTGTCATACAATGCTGCGGAGGTCAGAAGAGGGCATTGGATTCCCCTGGAACTGGAGTTAAAGATGGTTCTCAGCCGCCATGTGGGTGTTGGGGATCAAACCCAGGTCCTCTGAAAGAGCAGTCAGTGCTCTTAACTGCTAGGCTATCTATCCAGCCCCCTGAGAATCTAGTGTTTTAACTATGATATGATGTGGGGAATTTCTTTTCTGCTCTTGTCTATTTGCTGTTCTATGTGCTTCTTGTATTTGTATGTGTTTGTCTTTTTTCAGTTTGGGGAAATTTTCTTTTATTATTCTGTTGAATATCTGATCACTACCATTCTTTTGGGATTTTTCTCCTTCCTTTATTCCTTTTTTTTTTTTTGTCCTGGCTGGGCAGGGTGGCACTGCCTTATTTTTTTGTTCCTTATTTGTTTATTTTTTAAGGGATTCTACAATATAATAAAAATCTGAAAACAGTTGTTTTCAGATAACATTGATATTACTCAGTTTGCCATCCCATTAGGTAATTGGTGCATTTTATTTGAAGTGAGCCAAATTATTAAGCATAAGCAATGAATGTAAGTAACATTCATGTAAAACCAATTTGCAAGTATCTATGTCCAAATTTTGAACAACCCAAGGTTCCCATAGTCCAGTTGGAGATGCTTGTATGCACAGGCATGTTGATCAATTAGGAGTCCAGTCTATATTGCTGTAGTCTCACGATTCACCCCAATCTCTCCACAGCCCTTACATTCTACCATGCCTCCTCTTCTGCAATTTGTTCCCTAGGCTGTGGGAAAGGGGCACAAGTGGGTGAGAAAAAAACAGTCTATTTTCTCTGGAGATGTCATTTTGGACTCTAGTCTGTTCCAGTTGTTTCCTTTCATGGGTTGACAGCTTATCCAGTGATACCTTTTTAGTCATATTAACAAAGCACAAGCAATTGGATGTACAGGGATTTAAGCAGTACTAATTATTATGGCAAGCTAAGCTGTGAGCATAGACACAGATGTTTGGATGGTATGCTAATCCACAAACTATGGTTTTTCTATAAAGGGTGATAAGTTCTTATTGTGGCTTATAACATCTCCTAACCACTAGAGGACATAAACTTGTGGCATCCCCTGTGAGTCCTTCCTTTATTCTTATGATGCACAGGTTTGATCTTTTCATAGTGTCCCACATTTCATGGTTGTTCCACTCTTGTGGGTTTTTTTTTAATTTTTTTTCATAAGGTTTCTAGCTGTGCTGTGTTATCCTGTAGGTCTGATATTCTTTTTTCTGCTTCATCCATTCTGCTTCTGAGGCTTTTTTCCCATCCTTTCCTGCTGATTGGATGAATTCTCAATTTCCTTTTTCATTTCATCCTGTGATTTCTTCAGTATTTCCACTTCCTTTTGGAGCTTTTCATTATCTTCTTGAAGCTCCTTGCTTCTCTGGTCTGTTTCTTTTTTTCTTTCAGCCTGAGATCTTTTCAGTGTTTCCACTTTTTTTCCTGGAGTTTGTCATTATCCCCCTCTAGTTCTTTTCAGAGTTTGTATTTCTCTTCCTCTAGTACTTTTCAGTTTTTATTTCTCTTCCTCTAGTTCTTTTCGGAGTTTATCATTCTCTACCTTTAGTTCTTTCTGGAGTTAATCATTCTTTCCTTCTAGTTCCTTCATGAGTTTTTTTTCACTCTCTCCCTTTAATTCTCTGATTTGTTCTTTATAGTCTTTGATTTCTTTTTTTTTTTTTTTTTGGTCTTTTCGAGACAGGGTCTCCCTGTAGCTCCAGCTGTCCTGGAACTCACTCTGTAGACCAGGCTGGCCTTGAACTTTGATTTCTTTGAATATGTCTACAATTGTTCTTCTAAGGTTGGTGTCTTAGTTTCCTTCCAGGGAGATCTCATTGTTGGGATCTTCTACAGGACTGGTTGAGTTAGGTGGGGACTTACTATGACCTTTTCCCATATTATTGTTTTTCCATTTTGTCTTTGGCATGTGTATTTGTTTTGTTGTTGTTCTTCTCCTTTGTTTGGCTTCTGCTGCTAATCTCAAATGTAAATATGGAGGACTGGTTGGTCACTCAGTTTGCTTCCTGTTGGTTTCTTCCTCAGATATGGCTCTGCAGCCTAGAATCACTGACACTGCTGGATCATCCCAACCGAAGCAAACCACAGTATGAGCAGCTAGCTTATCCTCTCTACCACAGTACCAGTATCTTGGGGGAGGGGTGGTGTTTACTCCTTTGGTCTGCTCGCCGGACCACACCTCCTGGCCACAGAATATGCACACAGCTGCTGCTGTTTGTCCCTCTATCCATGCACACAGTTCTCTATGGCACTAGAGGTGGGCAGTGGATCCCCTGGGTGGGCACCAAGGCTACCTACCTTGTCCCCGTGTGTGTGTGGCACACACAGTTTTTTATAACTCATGGAGTCCAATGTGGGCTACCCATATATTCATATGGTTGATTTCAAATAACTACAAGTAAAGGTACCCAATTTCATATAAAGATTAAATGATTTAATAAAATTATAAACTTATATTTCAATGTAGCTTTTCTAATAAATGTGAAATCAATATAATTTAATAAACCATTAACCTTTCAGAAAATTTTTTTTCAACTGGTGATATAAACAGGGATTATTTGGAAACATATTTATTCTAGAACTCATTAGAATGAATGAAGATGTAATGAAATGATCAAAGGGAAGGCTGACTGCGTCTGGCATGGCTTTGGAAGCTCAGGGATGCCCTTCTCTTCATTTTCAGGGATAATCAGCCCCCATGGGATAGTTTTATGCTAACTAAATAATGAAGACCAAAAGAAAATAACAGATTGCCATTTTATTAGTTAGAGTAAGAATCAAGTTGCCATGAAACCTGAAATTCAGAACTTAAGTCAGAACAAATATCATGCATTAAATACTATTGTTATACTATGCTAAAATCATGCTGCAAATAAATAGCTGTTTTCCTGAAACAACTTCAGAAAGAATTTTCCCAGGGAATTCCTGAGAAGCCCCAGCAGCACAAGTGAGTTTAACATAAAATGAAGAGAGTTGGATATAATTAAGTGTATTGGCTCCAGATGGTCACATATCCCTTCAGTTTGCATTTCACTGAAGGAGAAATGTATGGGCTCACCCTACACCTTAACAGGGGGAACACATGAGCTCTCAGCTGGCCAGCTGTTTTCAGTGATAATCTTGGAAACAGATATTGCCAGTGAACTGGCCATCTCAAGCATATGAATAAGCATACAAGGAAATAATTATAAATATTTTCAAGCATGTTGCATGTGCTGTTTTTAACAAAATATTAATTTGCTTAAATACAGAAAAGTCTTTAAACTGAAATTGAATATTATGTTAAAGAAATTTATTGTATATAATGAATATCACATTATAACACTAGATGATCTTTTTTAAATTTTTTTTTATTATGTGTATGAATGTACTGTTTGCATGTAGGTCTGCGCACGCGTGTCGTACAATGCCATGGAGGTCAGAAGAAGGTGTCAGATTCCCCTGGAACTGGAGTGAAAGACGGTTCTCAGCCACCATGTGGGTGCTTGGGATCGAACCTGGGTCCTCTGCAAGAGCAGTCAGCTCTCCTAACCACCAGGCCATCTCTCCAGCCCCTAGATGATCTTTTTTAAAGGTTTATGGCTGGGCGTGGTGGCACACACCATTAGTCCTTTAATCTCAGCACTCAGGAGGCAGAGGCTGTCGGATCTCAGTGAGTTCTAGGCTAGCCTGGTCTACAGAGCTAGCTCCAGGCTAGCTGAGACTACAAGGGAGACCCTGTCTCAAAAAGACAAAAAAAAAAAAAAAAAACAGTTCCAGGGGAATCCGACGCCCCTCTTCTGACCTCCGCGGCAATTGCACGACCGGCTGTACAGACCTGCACGCAGACAGTATATTGATACACATACAGAAATAAAAAAAAAAATTTTAAAAGACAAAAAAAAAAGAATAAATTAACCTTTTTTGTTTGTTTGTTTTGGCTTTTTGAGACAGATTCTCCCTGTAGTCCCAGCTGTCTTGGAACTCACTTTGTAGACCAGGCTGGCCTTGAACTCACAGAGTTCCTCCTGCCTCTGCCTCCTGAGTGCTGAGATTAAAGGTATGCACCACCACACCCGGCCAGTTTATACATATTTTATGTACATGTGTATGTCTAACTGTATGTGTGTGTATCACCTGCATGTGGGTGACCACAGAAGCCAGAAGATGATGTGAGAACCACTGTGTGCTCGATTGCTTTAGTTGTCTAATTGACACACATGAGTAGAGAAAAGCTTAACTGAGGAATTTCCTCTATTATATTGGCCTATGGTCATCTTTATGGGGCATTTTCTTCTTTGGTGAGTGACAGGAAGAGCCCAGCCCATCTGAGTATTCCCACTCTTGGGAAGGTGGTCCTAGATTGTATCAGAAAATGGGACGAGACCAGGCCAGGGAGCAAACAGACAAGCAACATTTCTCCATGGTCTGTACTACAGTTCCTACATACAGGCTTCCTGAGGTGGTGCCCCAGCTTCCCACAATCATGGACTATACCTTGTAAACTTAATAATCATTTCCTCCCCAGGTTGGTTCTGTTAAAATCTGCATAAAATAACAAAAAATAAAGATCACTTTTAAACATTAATTCGAAGCTATACTGACTAAAGTGAAAATAGTATTGTATTTCCCTTTTAATTTTTCATGCCTCTATTTTCCAGATTTGCTAAGGATGTTCATTTAGTATATTTCCATGGTCTTGTTTCTTTGAATTTGCCTCTCTAGAAAAGCACAATACATCATCATAAATTCTTTTAGTTGCTATGGGAGGCTGCACTGATATTCCCAATTTTTCATTGTCTGTGCCCCTTAGAGAACTGTAATTCAAAGTCCCTTTGACTTCGGTTGGTCATGTGAATTGACTTGAAGGATCTTACCTCATAGATAGGGAGATGTCTCTAGTTTCTGCCCTGACTCACTGACAACCACCTTGATTCCAGTATAGTAAATCATGATCTGGAACTTTTCCTCAAGCCTGGATTCTGCATAAAGTACATATAATCTAGTAATATTGAAAGAGATGTTAAAATATTTAAAGCCAGATTGACATTGCAACTGCTTCAGAAACACATTTGTTTCTGAAGAATTTATTTATTTGTTCAAAAAGAAATACTGACATGGAAAAGAAATGGAAACTTGCATTCAACTGAATGTATTTGAAGGATTTTTCCTAATAGATTTTTTCAACATTCCTTTTATTTGTGTGGCTAAAGAGCTGTTCAAAAGTCTAGCTCTTATTTTGTAGAATAGGTGTCAGTGCCTGGATTTATTAATTATAATATACCCCCCTATAATTCTGCTGCACTGTTGAACACTACCTCTAAATGTATACATTATAAAAATCCAGGAAATGTCTAAGCTTGTATTCAAAGCAATGCCTAAAGAAAGATGCTGTCCTGTCTAAAACTTACACATATGTGCACTTCCTATGGCTAGAACCATAAGGGATAGAGACACATGCAAAGGAATATGTGACTGTTTAATGGAAGACTACTTCTAAACATGATGGGATCATTCTCTCTTGTACCTTTTCCAGGTAGTTTTTTTTTTCCTCCCTGACATGGAAGAGCTCAGGTGTCTTTGTCATGACTTGACCCATATAAAAGTGTCTTGACATTTGGATGGCATACTGCAATGCACAATACCTGAAAACAAAATAGATGAGTAAAGAATCATTTCAAGTTTGATCTTAGGATTTTTAAAACAGAACAGAGACAATAAAGAAATGCAAATTAATTAACTATTCATCTGCTCTTTTATTTAGACTAGTTGCTAATTGAGCTTAATTGCTCTAGCAGTAACTCATTATAAGAAAATTAGGAAAAATGTTCTATTTTGAAATGCCCAAAAAATATTAGCATATTCCCTACATTTTAATACTATACACCTTTTCTTAGTATATGGAATTCAGTGATGGGATGTCACTGATGCCTTTAGTGGCATTTCTCTAATTTTCCCCATTGGCCTGGTAATAATTGCATTAATACCACTTTCGCGGATACTGAGTGCTTCATTGTTAAGATACAAATCGCCTTTTGTATATATGTACCAAAATTTAAGCATTCTGTCATCATCAATTTGTGATGCCACTGTTGGCAGAACTCAACACTGATGGGATGGATCTCTAATTTTTGCAAAGTAGTGTGCATATGTGACATAATAAAATATACCTGCTTTAAACATTAAAGTTTTCTTACTTTGAGCAGTCATTTAAAGAGAAAGTACTAGATATCTGAGAAGCACTTGAGAAATTTCTTTACATATAAGAGAAACTAAGACAATATAGGACACAGGTATATTTCCATAGAGTAATTTTAAAACTTACCCAGTGAAATGTGAGTGCACACCTCAAGAGGCTCACTATAAGAAGTAAATGTTTCTCATCTGAAGCAATACAATTAGACCTGAAAAATTACAGTGTTAAAATAAGAGATTTTTGAGTTGTTATTTATTATTGTTCTCTTTTTCCCCTGGCTGAGTATTCCTGTAATCTCAGCTGATTCTCATTATCTTTAATAGGGAATGATCTTATTTTACTTTATAATGTTTTAAACTTTCCATGAATTTTATTCAGAATTAAGCTTCTTCAGGTCTGCATAGGCACTGCATAGATAAATTGAATCAGCATGAATCCAACAATAAAAGTTATGGTGTGGGAATAGATGGGATGGTTAATACTTCCTGAAATCCAAAACCAGTTACATCATCATTTATTCTAGCAGCACGGATCTGATCATTTAACTGTAATATAATGTTATCATAGCAGGTATATTACCCAAAAGAACAAAATTCGTATGAATAGTGCTTATGCAGAACTTTAGAATGGTAATTAAAATGAATGAGTAGCCATAAATCATTCTAACTCAGAAGTTACACACACTCTTCTCTGGCATGTTAATAGCATGGCAGGAAACAGCCTGGTTCCTAAGTGACTTTCCCATCAGGTGTTCTATTTATGTTCTCACAGTTAACTTGTCAACTGGATTAGAATTAGATTGTAAATTGGACTTTAAATTTTTACTTCAAAAAAATAATGAGTGCAAGGTTTAAAACAAATTTACTGTTATGAAATGTCCTCACATAAAATTGGTTTAAATAAGAAATTGATGAGGATTCTCTAACTTTTTAGACTGGGGCAATTATTTTAAAAGTTCTTCCTTAATAAAATTTTCATTTTTTCTGTTTCTTCAAATATTCCAAATTTTTGGTGTTAATTTGCATAATGAAGAATGAAGTTTTGGGTTCTCAGAAAATATCTACAATGATGAATTTGGGAATTTTCCTTTACAGTGTAGAACTAAAGATGAATTAGGAGATATATGTGTATTATATAGATATATATATCTATATATGATAATATAGATAATCTGCATCTTAGGACCACAATCACTTCATACTTAGGAATGTTACTGAGAGTTTTTAAGCATTAAATTTATTGAGCTTTTGTGCATTTCATTTAATAGATCTTAATCAAATTTTGATCCCCTCCCCATCTGCTTCCCTCATAGTACCCCCAATGGATTGAAAATACTTAAAGTCCAATTTGATAGCTGTTCATTACCCCCTGGATAAAAGTACCACTAATGCACCAATAGAGATAGTTATATATACCCATTTTTGTGTCTATTAAGCTTTAGAGCAGGGTTGGACTGTTGATTGACTTTTCTCCCTTAACAACTTGGATAGTATCCTCTAGTATTGTGAGATCTAGTCTTCGGGGGAAAGGCTTCCATATTTATTCCAGCTCCATTTTTACATATCCCATGTCAAAACTATCTTTTGCGACTTGAGCAACAGGGTCAAGTACCAGTAGAAAATCAAGTGTTATGGTAATAGCCTGTATTATTCTGAACATCTCTTAGATTACCCTGACCAACAACACAAAGGGAGGTTTCTCTTGCCTCACAATGTGTTCCTTTAGTGTATAGCTTCAGGTATATACATGTACGTACATTCTGATATTGCATGTAATTTTTTGAGGAGGTTTTTGATTTAATGGCATTTTACCCCACCCAGGCTTTATTTATCTCTCCTAGCTGTCTCTCTCTTCCTGTCTAACCACCCTCTTCCCTCCCCAGTTTAAGTAGCCCATTTTCCTTTTGATAATACCTGTCTCCTATTATGCCCTCTCTCTTGAGTTCCTTATTCCTCTTTACCCCTGGTTTTCTTGTATGTTCTTTCTTCCTCTTCCCTTCCCAAATGAGAATACTCTCATTTTCCCTATTTTCTCCTTAGTAAAATCTGTTTCCTACTATCTCCCACATTTTGGGTTTCTTTCCTTTGCCTACATTCATGCTTTCCATTTTTCTGACTCCTGTTGCTACATCAGGATATATACGCACATATACAAGATTGGTGCGTCTCGCCACAAAATATATGCCATTTGCTTTTCCAAGTTTGTGTTAGCTTACTTAGTATAACATTTTCTAGTCCCATCCATTTACCTACCTACAAATTTCATATTTTCATCTTTTTTCACTGCTAAGTAGAACTCCATTGTGTAAAGGTACCACATTTCCATTATCTAATTGTCAACTGGGGAACATTTAGTTTGTTTCCATTTAATAGTTATTGTAAAAAGAACATGGATGTACTGGTATATTTCAGTAGGATGAGTCCTTTGGGTATATGACAAGTAGTGGTATAACTGGATCATATAGTAGAGTCAAATTTAGTTTATTTTTGAGTTCTCCACATTGTTTTCCATAGTGTTCCATGAATCTACATTCACATTAGCAGTGAATGAGTGTTTCTTTCTCTCCATATCTTTATCAGCATTTGATTGTTTTTTTCCTCTTAGCCAGATTGCCTGGCATAAGATGAAATCTTAAAGTGGTTTTGATTTGCATTTCTCTAATTCTAAGGATGTTGAGCAACTTTTAAATAATTCTTAACCATTTTAATTTCATTTAAGAGCTCTCTCTGTTCAGGAATTCATACCAGAATTCTTTTACTGGGTGGGATTTTTATTTGTTTGTTTGTTGTTTGTTTGTTGTTTTGGGAGTTCTTTATGTATTCTGGAAATTAATGTTCTGTCTAATATGTAGCAGGGGAAGATTTTCTTCTATTAAATTTGTTTCCTCCTCACTTCCTTGCAATTTAGGAAGTGGGTCTCCTTTGACGTACATCTATGGAAGCTTTATAGTTTAATGAGGTCCCACTTACTGATTGTTGAACTTAATGCCTGAGCAACTGATGTCAAATTTAGAAAGTCCTTTCATACCCCTATATCTTGGAGGATAATACCTATGTTTTCTTCTAGCAGTTTAAAACTTTCAGCTTTTACATTGAGGTATTTGATCCATTTGGTGTTTGCTTTTATGAAGGGTCCAGTTTCATTCCCCTACAGGTGGAGATCCTGTTTTGCAAGCACTATTTGTAGAAGATGCTGTCTTTCTTCTTTTATGTGTGCTTGACACCTTTGTGGAGTATCAGGTGGCTAAAATTTCATGCACACAAGTTTGAGTCTTCTATTATGTTCATTGATCTGCCTGTTTTGTGCTAATAGAATGCTGCTTTTATTACTACAATTCTAATATAGAGATCTAATATGGTGATCACTCCAGCATTGCCCTTTTTACCCAAGATTTATTTGGCTATCATGGAACTTTAGTGTTTCCATATGAATTTTGGGATAGTTCTTTTTTTTTTTGGAGGGGGTGGTTCTTTCTAGCTCTGTGAATATCATGGGGGGTTTGGATGGAACTACATTAGATGAACAGATTTCTTTTCTGTAATGTTCATTTTAATAATATTAATTCTACAAATCCATGAGAAGAGTAGGTCCTTCTAACTCCATTTGTGTTCCTCTATCTCTTTCTATAGATTTAATTTTTTCACTGTAAACATTATTAATATCTTTGGTTAGATTTATTCATTTTTTTTTGTTTTTGTTTTTTGTTCTTTTCAAGATAGGGTCTCCATGTAAACCCAGCTGTCCTGGAACTCACTCTGTAGACCAGGCTGGCCTTGAACTCATAAAGATCCGCCTGACTCTGCCTCCCAAGTGCTAGGATTAAAGGCGTGTGCCACCACACCCAGCTAGATTTATTCATAGATATTTTTAGGGGCTATTGTGAATGGGAGGGTTTCTGTGTAGTTTTTCTCTGAGTGCTTATTGGCATATAGAAAGACTACTAATTTTTCTAGATTGATTATATAATCTGCCACTTTGCTGAAAGTGTTAAACATTATTAGGTATTTTGTGATTGAAATCCTGGGATCTCTTAGGTATAATATCATATGCAAAAAAGGAATAACTTGTTATTGTTCCAATTAGTATTCCTTTAATTTCCTTCTCTTGCCGTATTGCTCTAGCAACCTCTTCAAGCACTGTGGAGGGCTAGAGAGACGGCCTAGTGGTTAAGAGCGCTGACTGCTCTTGCAGACAACCCGGGTTCGATCCCCAGCACCCACGTGATGGCTGAGAACCGTCTTTGGCTCCAGTTCCAGAGGAATCCAACGTCCTCTTCTGACCTTTGTTGCATTGCATGACACGGGTGCACAAACCTATATGCAGACAGTACATTCGTACACATAAATAAATAAAAATAAAAAATAAATAAAATAATTTAAAAAAAGGAGTGGAGATAGTGGACAGCCTTATCTGGGTACTGATTTTAATGGGAGTGCTTCCAATTTTTCTCCATTTAGAATTCTGTTGGCCATGATTTTGTTGTACACAGCTTCAATTATTTTGAGATATGTTCCTTCCTGCCAAATTCCCTCTTGGACTTTTCATATTAATGCATGTTGAATTTTTTCAAGGCTTTTTCTGCATCTGTTGAGATTACCATGTGATTTTTGTCTATTTGTCCATTCATATGAATTATTACTGTACTGAACCATCTGCACACCTCTGGAATAAAGCCAGCTTGATTATGTTGGATGATCTTTTTGATATGTGGTTTGTAAGTATTTTGATCAGAATCTTGGTGGCCATATTTATTAAGGATATGGACCTACGATTTTTAGCTGTTGTTTTCTTTACCTGCTTTTGGTATTGGACTGATACTGGGGTAAAAGGAGTTTTGGGGTTCTTCCTCTGCTTCTTTTTGACTAACTTAAGAAGTATTTATTGTACGTCTTTTATTGTCAAGTAGAATTCTGTTTTGAATCCATCTGAGCATGGGGTATTTTTAGTTAGGAGGTTTCGAATTGCTGTTTCACTTTCTTTATCTGCTATAGGTCTATTTAAGCTGTTGATCTCTTCTGGCTTTAACTATAATGGTTTCCATGAAATTAGATATTCATCCTTTCTGTTTAGATTTTCAAATTTGATGAAGTATAGGTTTTTAAAGTATACCCCTATAATATTCTATGTGTCTGTTGTGATTTTTCCCCTTTCATCTCTGATTTGTTAATTTGGATTTGCTCTTTCTGTCTTTTGGTAAACTGTGCTGTCTGTGTTGTTAAACTTTTTGAAGACCTAGGTCTTCGATTCATTGATGTTTTTCTACTTTTTCTTTGCTTCTATTTCATTAATTTCCACTTTGAGTTCTGTTATTTTTTCTCATTTGCTTTATTTGCATTTAGTTGTTCTTGCCTTATAGAGTTGAGTTGTATTGTTGAGTCATAGATGTGCCTATTATTATTTTAATGTAGATACTTAGAACTACAAGTTTTATTCTTGGGACTGCTTTTAAAGTGTCCCAAAGGTTTTTTTGTGAATATTATCATTTTCATTTAGTTTCAGTTATACTTTCATTTCTTTCTAAATTTCTTCTTTGACCCATTCTTCATTCAGGAGTGTGTTGATTAATCCTCATGAGATCATGATCATCTAGTAACTAGTGCTTCTTTTGCTATTGATTAAAAGCTTTACTGAATTGTGGTGTGATCAAATGCATAGAATTATTTCATTTTTTTTATCTGTTGAGGTTTTCTATATATCCCCAAATTTGGAAATTTTTAGAGAAACTTACATTGGCTGCTGAGTAGAAAGTGCTCTATTTTGTGCTTGGGTGGAATATTATTTAGATGTCTGTTAGGTCCATTTGAGGAAAGATGTCATTTAATTCAGATATCTCTATATTGCTTTGCCCAGTTGACAAGTGTATTGTAGATTTAAATCAGCAACTATTACTGAGTTGGGATTAATCTGTGTTTTATAGCCCTGTAGTACTATTCTTTTAGAAACTGGATGTACCAGAATTTGATTTATTTCTTCATGTTTGTAATCTCTTCTTCTTGATTGATCATTTTATTTAAATGAAATGATCCTCTTTATCTGTTCTGATTAGTTTTAATTTGAAGTCATTTGTCAAATATAAGAATTGTAATACCTGCTTACTTCTTTGCACCATTTGCTTATTTTTTCCCTTTACTTCACTGTAAGTTATCCCCTAACCTTGAACTTGAGATGAGTTACTTGAGGAAAAAAAATGATGGATCTTGTATCCTAATTTATTCCACTAGTCTGTTTATTTCTATTGGGGAGTTGAGGCCATTGATATTTAGAGTCATTATTAAAAAGTGTGTATAGCCAGGCTTGTTGGCACACACCATTAATCCTAGCACTTGGAAGGCAGAAGCAGGAGTATCTTTGTGATTTCAAAGCCAGCCTGGTCTACAGAGTGAGTTTCAGGACAGCTGGGGCTGCAAGGAGACCCTGTCTCAAAAAGCTAATAAATAATAAATAAATAAATAAATAAATAAATAAATAAATAAAGTGTGTATTAGTAACTTTCATTTTCACTTGTTTGAGTTCTTGATCTTATTTTCTGTTTCCATAATTATCCCTTCATTTGTTTTCTTTCTCTAATTTGGGTATAACCATTTATATCTTCATTCTATTGTATTGCATTGAGTATCTGAAAGGCTGGTTTGGTAGACATGAATTCTATCCACTTACTTGTGTGATGGAAAATTTTGGGTTCCCTTTCAACTAAGATATTTTTTGCTGGATACAATATTTTGGATTGGCATACATGGTTATTTAGAGCTAGGTGTGCTTTGATCTAGACTCTTCTGTCTTGTACAGTTTACATTTAAAAATCAGCTATAATTTGATAGTTTTTTTATATGTAACTTGTTTTTCTCCTGTGGCTTTCAGTACCCTCTTTTGTTCTTTACATTTAGTGTTTTTACTATAACATGTCATGCAGAGTTTCTATTCTGGTCCTGTCTATCTAGTTTCTTATGTGCTTCTTGTATCCATATGTGTTCCTTAATTTAGTGAAGTTTTCTTCTATAATCCTGTTGAAGATCCCATTGGTCTGAGATGTTTCTCCTTCTTGTACGCCTATAATGAACATCTCACTGCTGGTTTTTTTTTTTAATTTTTCATAGTCTTCAACTTTTTTCTAGTCTAGACATTCTGTTTTCCTGTGGGGCTCTTGACCCAGTCATTGGACAGGCTGAAGAGGGTACACACAGGGGACTGATGGCCCTGTGGCCAAACACACAGCTATGGGACTGACAATTCCACTGCCAAACATGCACCTGTGGGACTGATAGTCACATGGTTAAACATGTAGTTCTGTAGCTGTTGGTTCCCATGACCAAATGAGCTGAATAGATAGGTGTAGAGTTGACAGCCCCACAACCAAGCACATGTTCAATAACATCCCAGAGACCATGTCAGGCAGTACAAGTCTGAAATCTGTTTATTCCATGTAACAGGCAGCTTATATAGGTTTAAGGTAGGCAGCTGCTACATCATAAGACATCACCTCCCAGTGACCTCCACACCATTCATTACAAGTCATCCCAGCTCATAGGTCATTTTCAGAAGAGGGACGAGCTGACTAGTTAGCCAACTTGTGGTTCTGAGTGCAAGCTAGCTCAAAACAGAGCATGCCCTGAATCCTTTGCTTTGCCTAGCATGCCAAGGAGATTGTTAAACTGCATATGCTCAAGATAGGTGTGAGTCCAGGATTGCTGTCCCACATTTTCAGTTTCATTTATTCTGTTTGTGGGGTTTTCTCCTATTGTTAAGAATTGACGTCCTGTGTTTTGCTACTCTATCTTCACTTTGACCTGGTTTTACTTCTGTATTTTTTTTTTTGTAAATTCACATTTCAAGTCCTGAATCATTTTTGTTATTTCATTTATCTTCATATTTGTATTCTTTTGAGCTCCTATCACAAATTTATGCCCATACTCTTTGAGTTTTTTAAGTTTCTTTTCTGTGTGTCCTTTAAGTTATTTGATAATATTTAATTATTTTAATTCACTTTTAAACTAAAATTATTTTGAACGATACAAATATGAAGTTATTTTGAATGATACAAATATGAAGTTGCACATATTAAAAGGGCCACATGATATTTCATGCATGTATACATTTTTAAAACTTAAATTTGCTGAATATGTCTATGTTGTTAAATATACATAAATTTTTGTGGTTAAAACTTCCACAGTTCTTTCTTTAAGGGTTCTGAAATGCATCCAATGTTACATGTATATTCATCCTACTATAAAATCATACACTACTAGGTGTGGTAGCACATGCCTTTAATCCCAGTACTCGGGAGGTAGAGGCAGGCAGATCTCTGTGAGTTCAAGGACAGTCTGGTCTACATAGCAAGCTCCAGGCCAGATGGAACTAAAGGGAGACCCTGTCTCAAAAATACAAAGGAAAAAAAAATTATACACCAAAACAACATGGTCTATGTAACTGCAACTTGGTATTTATTGAACAGTTTCATCCACAGATCCTTCTTTCCCCTCTATCCCAGTCTTTTATGTTCGTGATTCTACTCTTAGCTTTTCCATTTTTTAACACTCAATACATATACCAAATTTGCAAACTCTGAAAATAAACTATAGGTTAATTCTAAAATACATTTAAGGATGCACAGTTTACTGTAAACTTGCATGCAGGTAAAAAGAAATATAATTTACATGCTTAAATTACATAGGAAGTTGATATATGTTTTAATGTTATTAAAGAAAGACAGAGACTTATGCTTTCTCATAAATCTTAGAACTGATGAAAATAGAGACATATTTCAAGCTAAATCTATAGTCAAATCAGTTCAATGTGGTATTATCTTTGCTGACCAATTACCCAATTTGATTACATATAAGGATTTAGTGCTAGAATCCACAGATGAAGGATAGAATATGCTCTTTATTTTTCTGAGATTGTGTTACTTCACTTAGTATAACAGCTTCTAGTTTCATCCATTTATCTATAATTTTCATGATCTCATCTTTCTTTACCACTGCATAGAACTCCATTGTGTGATTCAGTTCTGCTAGCACCACTTGCTGAAGATGCTGCTTTTCCTCCATTGAGAGCTCCTGGTGCCTTAGTCAAATATCAGGGGGCTTAAATTGCATTTACTCAAGTTTTGGTCTTTAATTTTGTCCCATTGATCTATTGGTCTATATTTGTACCAGTACCATGCTGTTTTTATGACTATACCTCTGTAATAGAGTTTAAAATCCTGTATACTAATCCCCTTGCATTACCCTTTGTGCTCAGGGTTGCTTTGGCTATCCCTGGTCTTTTATGTTTGCATATGAATTTTAAGATGTTATTCTCTAATTCTGTGTAGAAAGTCCTGGGGATTTAGATTGGGAGTGCAATGAATCTATATATTACTTTGATTAATTTCTCCATGAACACGGGCAGTCCTTTCATCTTCTGGTGTCTTCCTCAATCTTCTTCAAAAATTTATTTTCATTGTAGAGATCTTTAAGTTCTTTGGTCAGGTTTGTTCTGAGACATTTTTTGAGGCTATTGTAAGAAGAGGTGTTCCCTATTACTCTTTCTTTTCTCCAATTGCTCGTTGATTGGATATATAGTATATATATATATATATATTATTATATATATGGGCTACCCTTTACTTAATCATTTCTATGAGTTTTCTGGCAGAATTTTTGACATCCCTTACGTATTACCATGTCATTGTCAAAAAGAGAAGTTTGACCTCCTATTTTCCAATTAGTACTCATTTAATTTCCTTGTCTTACTGCTTTAGCAAGAGTTTCAACCACCATATGGAAAATTAGTGAGATAGTGGATAACCTTGCCACGTTCCTGACTTTAAAATGTATGTTTCTAATTTTTCTCAATTAAGAATAATGTTGGCTGTGGGTTTGTTGTTTATAGATTTAATTATGTTGAGGTATGTTCTCTCCAGTCCAGTTCCCTCTAGGACTTTAAAATGAAGGTGTGTTGAAATTTTTATTTTAAATTCTGAGACATAGGTTTCTTGAGGATGATTCTTCTTGTAGTATACTTCTGCAGAACTAGTAGGTTGTGTTTTTGTTTTGCCATTTATTTTATTGCATATTTATGCTTTTCTTGTCTCTGTGTCATATAGTGAATTTGTTTGTGCCTTTCTTTAGTTGATGTCTGGTTCTACTTGTATGTTTGATATAGCTTTGTTGCTTTAACTCGTGTATGAAAAGTTAGTTGGTGTGTGTGTCAGGTTCTTGAAGGTTAGAAGGCTTGTTCAGATAGTAGGCTGGTCCAGTGGTAGGCATATAAGGAGAGGGGGGTGCAAAGACAAGAAGACGAGGGTGGGGTCAGCTTGTGGAACATCTAACAAATTCAACTGGATAATGACCTAGTGGACCTAGAGTGGGTGCAAGGGAACAGCACACAGTGGGCATATCTAGACTAAGAGTGGAATTCAGAGACCAGACGCAGAGAGTAACAACTGGCCAGATCAAAAGTTAAAACTGGGATCCGGTGCTGGGAGATAGTCACAGGGGTGGAGGGTGTAGTGGAAGTCTTCAGGCTTCAGGAGAAACAATATGCAGTAGTTGGGGTTTTACTTACCAGAGTAGTAGGCAGGTGGGTCAGGTTTGTGCCAGATAGATGAGGAAGCGAGGGGCGAGGTGGCTATGCTAATTAACTAGAGGATTAAGCTAGTCTGGGATAGAAAGCTAGTCCAGAAATATGAGGTGGAAGAGCAGAGGAGGAGTAGGTCTGAGACCTTGGATAGAATGGGGGTAAGGATGGAAGGTGGAGGTGCTCAGGCTGCAGGGGAATCTATAAGCCCTACTGAGAATTTTATGAAAAGAAAGTCTTTTGCTTTTAGAGAATGCATAAAAATTAGGCTGTGAATCCATGTAATTAAACATGCCCTTCTTTAGACTGAACAATAAGAAGTTTCTATTAATTTATTTGGAATATTAAAATAACCATATTAAAATATACTAGGGTCTTGATTCTCTCTCTCTCTCTCTCTCTCTCTCTCTCTCTATATATATATATATATATATATATAGATAGATAGATAGATAGATAGATATAGATATATATATAGATAGAGAACTAAGCATGATATATAATATCATATATATAATAACATATTAAGTTATATGTGTATTGTATGCACAATAAATAGTATATATTGGTGTTTGTATGCACAAAGACAAATAGTGTAAATAAATTTCCCTCCTTACTTAAAAAGTAATTTTCATTACATACTGTCTTTTAATTTGGGAAAGTATACCTAATAAAATACTGACTTTTAAAACAGTGCACATACTAGCAATCATCACCATCATTGATTTTTCCCTTTTTTATTATGTATATATACTGGATTCTTTGAGATGTCATATAATGGATTTTGATCACATTCAACGTTCCTCTCACCATTCTCGACAACCTCACACTCCAGTCCTGTGAACCAATCCTCTGGTTTTCACTCTTATTTCACTTTTTTTTTTTTTAATTTGTATTTATTATTTGTATGTGTATGAAATGTCTATGTCTCGCATGTAGGTTGTGCACCTGTGTACGTCCATGCAATGCCGGCGGAGAGTCAGAGAGGGTGTCCAGAGTTCCCCTGGAACTGGATTCTCCTGTAATTGGAGTTTGCAGACGGTCTTTCGCCGCCATATGGTGTGCTGGGAGATCAGAACCAAGTCCTTTTGCAGTAAGAGCAGTTCGGGCTTTTCCACCCTGAGGCCATCTCTCCAGCCCAAATCCACTCCATTCACTTTAGGTCATCTATTTTTTTTTTTTTTAATTGAGATTTTGTTTCATACATAAATTTTCTATCAGTCTCATTTGCCTTTCAACCTGATTCTCCCTTGGCAATCTCCCACAGGGCCCCATCCCCCGCCTGATCCCCAGAGTTCACACACTCTGTCCATTGTACTAGGATCCGATCCGATTGGGCCAAGCTACTCTCCCCAAACACTCCTCGCGTAGGTACATATGGACAGGATGTAGGAACTTGTACGATTGATTTCAGCTTAAACCTGCATCACCTCCCTGGCTCTTACAATCTTTCTGTCCCCCTCTCCGCGCTGTGCTGTGGAGCCGTGGATGGCGGCAAAGCTGATGATGAGACAGCCTGTTTCTGGTGGACCCACATTTAGGTAGATTCCAATGCTTGCACTGTGTGGCCACTAGGCGCTTGTGGAGGGATCCTGTTCTCATGATGGCATGGTGGGGGGCGCCCGTAACGAGGAGTCAGAGAAAGATATGTGCCTTCGAGGTCTGGCGCTGGTGTTGGGGGGGACCTTATGTGGGGTGGTTTGCATTGTAGATTACGGTTGCCTAGGCATCAGCAATTCAACAGACCACTCTGGTGGGCCACTTTTGGGGAATGCTGTGGGCCTAGTGCCATCTTAGGCAAAAGAAATCGCTTTTTCTCAGTGGATAACTGGCTAGGTTGCTGTAAATATATAAGGAGACTTATTTGTAACTTAGTGAAAGTTGACCTTGGCTAGAGATGTGTCAAACTTTTAAGACCTATGTAGTCTAATATGTGTTGCCCCAATGTCGCTCATTGTTACATCATTCCCGAGGAGACCTGGTCAACCTATCGGACATAGCGGCGTTGATAGAAATAGACTCTCCTTCTCCTAGCAGCAATCAATTGCCAATGCATGCTCTAGCCTGGGGCATCCTGACCCATTCATGCTGAATTTTATCTGGTTTGGCATAGGTTTTGTACATGCTGTCAGAGGCTATGGATTAATTAGTCCAATTGCCCTGATGTATCTGAGGAACATGTTTTCCTGGAATTCATCAATATTTTCAATGATGTAAGACCATGGTATAGATAGTTTAGTAATTTTCATCAATATCATAACATTTTCTATCATCTCAATTACTGTATGCAAGGACTTATCTGATTAGCTTTATTACCCCTTTGAAAACAATCATAACTCTTGTCTTTTGTATCACACTTGACCATCTCGTCTATAAGAGAAACCACATTCTTTTTATTATTTTTTATTTCATGTGTGTATGAGTGTTTTGCCTGCAAGTATGTAAGTGCATCCATGTTGTACTGTGCCCACAGAGCTCCAAAGAGTGCATTGGATTAGAATTGGAGTTATGGAAGCCACCATGTGGGTGCTGGGATTCAAACCTTGGTCCCCTGTAAGAACAGCCACTGCTTTGAATTGCAGGGCTATCTCTCTACCACTATTAAACCACATTTGATCAAATATCTATCTATCTATATCTATCTATCTATCATCTATCTATATACATATATACACAAATACTCTCATTTATGAACATCTTACCTCCTGAAAAATGACATGGCAAAATGTTACATACCTATTTAAGATCTGAAGAAAGAAACAGTCATGGACAATTGTGCTAGAAATGAGAATAACCCCCATAGGTTCCGTATGTTTGGACATTTTGTCCCCATCTCATAGCACTGTCTTGAAGGTTTTATGGGTCCTGAACTTGCTGGAGGAAGTGCCTCACTAGAGGTTTGTTTTGAGCATTCTTAAGCCTTGCAGGAGTTCCAGTGGCGTTCTACTTCCTGTGCCTACTTGAAGATGTGAGAGCTCAGGCTGCTGCTCCTGCTTTGGCCACCACAACTTGCCTCCCCACCAAGACAGACTTTAATCCCTCTGAACCTACAACCATAGCTCAAATAAGCTCATCCATTTATAAATTCCCTTGGTCATCGTGTTTAATCACAGCAACAGAAAAATAATTAATATAATAATTGAAGAGATTTTACTTAGTATGAACAGCAAAGCCAAAATCTTCCAAGTGCACATGCTTATGTTCCCCACTACAAATTGCAGTTTGACAAAGATAAATGTGTGTGCTTTTAAAAGTTATTTCATTTTGCATAAAATAATCGACTGTTATAAATATATACTTCTTTCTTCCCAACTCCTAAACAGTGAATTATAAACTAACTTAGGTGTTAACTTCGACTGAATTTTATTAGAAGACAGAAACAGACTTAATCTTTTCAAGTGAAAAACTTTTTTTATTACAGAATATGCAATTTAACACATACATGATACTTACTCATTGGTAGACATTTTCCACAAAGTTTGCTTGTACAGGCATATTACATTTTTCAACCAACTTTATTAAGCACGACTACCATTATTTCTTTTTGACAAAAGAAATGAGAAAAAATTGATCCTTACATAAAACATAGTAGCAACAGACTTCCTTACATTTTAAACTCTCTGTAATTATTCAATAAATAACAATATAATTGGGAACAGTTACAATAAATAAAATTTACTGTGTTCAACAATGTTAATAAGCATGAAATTTATACTTATTCATTATATTGCAATTGACTGGAGAATAACACATGGTTCCCTTCTTATTGAATGAAGGATGAAAGAAAAGAAAGATGAAGAGAGGCTGATTAGAAGAGAGCTCTGTTTCCATTCAGCCATGTGGACACAGAAGTAAATAGTTAATGGTTCAAAGTACTGGATAATAAAGAAATGCTGCTCTATGTGTTAGGTGTATTAAATGCATTTTCTTCTTATACATTTTAATTAAAGATGATACTACAAGGTACAGATACAAGCAGTATTTCTTGGACTATCTGTCTATCTACCTACTGTGTGTATCCATTAGAAACATTGCATTATTGGATAAGATATTGATTTGGCTGTAGTTAGAAAAACACAGGTGGTCCCTTGATGCCTATTCTGGTATATTTGCTTACACCTGCTGAAAATAAGATTCATTCTGTTCCTTTCTGTAATATCCCTTAAACCACAAAACTATCAGTATACTCAGAAGTGGACAAATGAAACTAAGTATACATTATTCCAAATTATTAACTCATTCAAATTAGTGTGAAGGCATTTCACCATTTGGGGACCCAGAAGTGATACATTTGTGTAGTCATGCATGGTCAGGCAGAGTCGTCATCTTTTTAATACCCAGAATCATGACAATTTCATAATAAAATATACTTGCTTTTCACTGGAAACAAGATAGGTGAAATAAATTTTTGTGTGGTTTACACTTTTATAATTTTTTGAAGAGACTTTTCAATGTAGATTAATTTCTGCAGCATAGACATATGAAATGAGAATTGACTGCATTCCGAAATAAGTAGAAAAATACTATGAAATCAGTATTGTGCTATAATTTTATGTATGTAATTTACAAAAAATCCACATCAATATGAGGCATTCTTGAGATTCTGACTGAGGAATAAATAGGTATTTAGAAGGCTTCAGGTGATTGTACTACATTCAGAAATAAATTAACATACTTAAAATTGAATTTATACAATCTGGTTTTACTTAACAAATCACAAGAAAAGTAAAATTGCACATCTATGTACATGCATAATGAACACTAGCATTTTATAATCTAACATAAACTTTTTGAAAAATCTTTAATGATTTTTGCCTCATTAGCCTTATCCAAGGTTCCAGGTAAAAGACAGAATTCTGAAAGATTTAAATCTAGATGAGAGTGTGAAGCAGAGGAGAAGGCAAACAGGGTCACCTTTCAGCATCTACAGGGGTTCCTTCAGAAATCAATTTGTATGTATAATACAGTCCCTTAGATAAAATGGGATAGAATATGCGTATAGCTTACATACATCTTCCTGTAAACTTGTAAGTTATATGTAGATTATAATATAATTGATATTTAATTCAATGCCAATGCTGTGTGAATAGCTATTATACTGTATTATTATTATTATACTGTATTATTATTATACTGTATTATTATTATTAGCTATTATACTGTATTATTTAGAGGTAACAAGAAATCCTTATTTGTTCACTAGAAATGTACTTAAAGTATATTTTAATGGAATCTGCTGATGATGGAGGTGCAAATAACAGTAAATTTACACAACAGAAATTATAATTATGATTAAGAAATTAAAAGAATATTCATAGAATCTTGAGACTCTTGTGAAAATGAGATTACAATTTAAATTATTCAGCCCAGCACAGAAAATTGCCTTAGAGCTATCAGTGTCAATCAGTAGCAGAGAAACTACTTCTCATGTGAGTAGTGCTAATGTCAATTCCACGGACAACACAATAGAAAAAGTGAAGAAAAATAATAATTCATCAGTGAAAGAACAGTGCTTGTGAGCTAACTCAAGGCCATCTCAACCCTTTAATCAAACTATGAGCAATGGAATTACTCATAGACCTTATAAATTTCCTTTGGGAAGCTTATTTGTGAGACAGATTTTTGTAACTTTGCTTCCCATATAGTCACCTTCAGGTCTTGAAAGAAAGAAACACATTTCTTATGTAGTTTATATTAATTTCTTTAGCAAATATTTGTATTCCATTTCACTGTTAGCTCATTTTAATTTTCCTAGACACTGAGTACTAAGCTACTCAAATGAAATAATGACCAATCATCCAGAATGATCCTAATTAGTTTGTGACCTTACCTCCAACTGATAGATAACACTTGTTATATATCACCTGGTGAACTATAGGTTGAGGAAGTATCCACATTTTGGTACTTCTCCAGTATTTAATTAAACTCTCATATTAAATTTCATAAAGCATCTAAATCCACAGACTCAACATAGGAAAAGTATTTCTGAGTCAAACCTATAATCAATTCTAAATTTAGTCAAATGTGGGCACCATGTAATTTTTGGAATTTTGTCCCATTTATATAGTTATGTCTTGGCTAGTGAACTTACTGGAATGTTCAACAAATTAGCAAAATACAACTGAGAAGCACACTAGTCTAGTTTACCATTGTGTTGTCCTTAACTATACTTTTTAGTTGGGCCAAAACATAGAATTTCAAGCCCTTGGAACAAATGTTTGCTTAAAAGAGTCAGAATGACAATGTATATTCAACACTAAGACATAATTGAATGTCTTTGAAAGAGATTTATTTTAGTAGAATTTTATCATTATTCTACATGCTGTGTAGTGTGTGTATTTTATTAAATACTGTATTTTAGGAGATGTTCACAAACAGGAAATCCTAATGTAAACTTGTTATGGTATGTTTCAATCCTCACATATAATCATTTTGAGCAAGATGAATTCACAAAACATAAGTATACATTTTTATTATTAGCTTTTGATTTGCTTGATTATTAGTAAATATTTCTTAATAAAAATAGTATTTACAAAACTATTTTCTTATACATTTAATTTTTAGTTCATTTTTTATGAAACTTTCTATAATTTTTTTCTGTGATAATAATACTTTGAGATAAATTAATTAATTTTCATTTGCTTTTCTAGATCTGAGGCCAAATGGAACAGCAAACTGGTTGAAGGTTCTTCTGAAAGATGAGCTAGGTACTTTTAACCTTCATGGTGAATTATACATAACCCATCAATGTACAAAATTTCCTCCAGAGACACAGCCTGGTTTTGAATAAAGCAGATATTTTTACTGGTGAAAAGTGCTGATAATATTTTGTATAATGCACAGTTATGACCTGATATTTCAAATATTAATGCTGCTTTCTTTTCTTTTCTCATAGGTAGGGTAACAATGGTTGTGTTTTCAGTATTTTACTAAATGTATGTCATTGCTTAAGTTGGAGTTCCATTCAAAAAGAAAAAAAATAGTGGAAAGATGAATAGGCCTAATGTTTTTATAAAATTGTTGAAGAATACAAAATCTTTCAAATCTAAAAATACCAGTATCTTTGTACTGTAATTAGCATTCATCAGATGTGATTCAACTTGTCGCAAGCCAACCCAGTCGGGATTTCTTTCTCCCAGCTGGATATCTTTCACCTGCAGGAAATCAAGTTCTGTACAGGAGGGCACAGATTCAGGTGAGAAAAATAACTGGACTTGACACCAGAGAGAGTTTTGGATCTAGTGCGTCTTTACTGAAATCAAGTGAAGTTTTTATTCAGGCAGGCAGCAGAGGGGGGAAGGGTCAAGCTGACAGGCAGGTAACGCAGGCAGGAGATTTGCATTCCCTCGGGAACAAAGGGCTTTTTACAGCTGGATTTACAAGGCTAACAAGATAAACCAAAGTAAGCTTTTAGCTTACACTGTCTCAATAAAACAGCAGTCTTAAACTCACAAACCATAAAAAGTCTTTGTCTCTTTTGAAGTTTCAATTTGATGTTTTTCATCCTTCCTGGGGTTGTTTGCTATCTCCAGGTTGTTTGCTATCTCCAGGTTGTGTTTTAACCACAAGCCGGGAGAAGAGGGGCTTTTCAGCTCTTTAGAAATTACACAGTGTTTCTCTTAAAGGAGAAATCTC